>BOPN01002697.1:42500-47500 GCA_017312705.2 Penaeus japonicus | reverse complement strand
CCCCTCCTCCCCCTCCCCTTCCTCTCCCTCCCCCGTCCCCCTTCTACCCCTCCTCCTCCCCCCCCTCTCTCCCCCCCCTCTCCCCCTCCTCCTCCTCCTCCTCCTGAACCATCCCCCTCCCGCAGATTCCTCGAGTACATGAAGGAGGTCGTGTCGGGCAGCGAGCTCACCGTCAACATGGACATCGCCTACAACGCCGAGCGGGGGATCGAGGACGAGCTCATGAGGGAGAGCATGAACGACGTGTTGACCATCCTCATAAGCTACATCATTATGTTCGCTTACGTCGCCATCGCCCTCGGCAACGTGTCTTCGGAATGCCGTCGCCTCTTTGTGAGTGTCGTCCTTTTTTTTTTTTTTTTTTTTTTTTTTTTTTTTTTTTTTTTTTTTTTTTTTTTTGAGAACACTTAGGAGAAAAGAGATATGTGACTATTTGTTTGCTTGGGCGGAGACTAGATAGAAATTACGAGGACATTTAAAGACATTGGAATTAGAAAAAAAGAGAAAAAAAATCATACGGATTTTTTACCCTATTTCCAAAATACTTTCTAAATCCTTGAAAGGAAACTAGTAACCTACCCAATCCAACGAAACAAACACATCAAACAAACAAACAAGCAAACAAAAACTCCTACAGATCCTCCCATCCCATTTCTCAACATCATTCTCCTCAAACTCTCTTTCTCTTTCTCTTCTTTCTCATATGGCCCCCTCCCCTTCCCCCCCCCCCCCCCCTTCTACCCCTCTCCCTCTCTCCCTCCCTCCCTCCCTCCCTCCCTCCCTCCCTCCCTCCCTCTCTCCCTCCCTCTCTCCCTCTCTCCCTCCCTCCCTCCCTCTCACTCTCACTCTACTCACTCCCCTTTCTTTTCTCCCCCCCCCCTTCGTCCCAAAACAGATAGAAAGCAAAATCATGCTGGCTCTCGGCGGCGTCACCATCGTCATGATCTCTGTGTTCGCCTCCCTCGGCTTCTACGGCTTCGCGGGGGTCCCGGCCACGCTCTTCCGTCATGGAGGTGGTGGGGGTGAAGGAGGAAGGGGAGGGGTGGATGGGAGGGGAGGGGGAAGGGAGGGGGATGGGATGGGAGGGGTAGGTGGAGGGGTAAGAGGGGAAGGGAGGGGGACGGGAGGGGATGGAAAGGGGAGGGGAGGGAGGGGGATTGGGGGGATGGGAGGGGATGGGAGGGGAGGGAGGGGGATGGGATGGGAGGGGGAAGGGAAGGGGAGGGGGATTGGGGGGAGGGAGATGGGAGGGGAGGGGAGGGGAGGGGAGGGGGAAGGGGAAGGGAAGGGATGGGAGGGGGATGGGAGGGGAGGGGAGGGAGAAAGAGGGTGAGTGTGTATGAATGAATATTTGAGTACTTGAGTGAGTGAGTGAGTGAATGAGTGAGTAAGTAAGTAATAATAATCCGCTCCACATAAAAAAATAGTATATCAAATAAGAAAATCCACTCCGCAGAAAACTAGAATATCATTATAAGAAAAATCCCCTCCACAAAATACAAAAACACACACACACACACACAAAAAAAACAGCTGTTTAACCCCCCGCCTCCCCTTCCTCCTCCTCCTCCTCCGCCAACAGGTAATCCCGTTCCTGGTGCTGGCGGTGGGCGTGGACAACATCTTCATCCTGGTGCAGACGTGGCAGCGAGAGCCCCGTCAGGAGGGCGAGACCGTCGAGGACCACGTAGGGCGAGTGGTGGGCAAGGTCGCCCCATCGATGCTGCTCTCCACCTGTGCCGAGGCACTCTGCTTCTTCCTCGGTGGGTGGTGGGGGGAGAGGGGTGGGGGTGGGGTGGGGTGGAAGGGGTGGATGGGAAGGGAAGTGGGTGGGAGGGAGTGGGAAGGGGGTGGGTGGTGGGGGGTGGGAGGGGGTGGAAGGGGGTGGATGGGGGTGGGAAGGGGTGGGAGGGGGTGGGTGGGTGGGGGTGGGATTAATAATGATGATTATAACAATAACATCTACAATAATGATCTTATCAATAATAATGACATCAGTAAAAACAATAATAACAATAATGATGGTAATAATAATAATAATGATAATGATAATAATAAGGTTAATGATGATGATGATGATAATAATAATAATAATGATAATGATAATGATGATAATGATAATAATAATGATAATAATGATAATGATAATAATGATAGAAATGATGATAGTAATAATAATGGTAATAATGATAATACTGATAATAATGATTATAATGATAATAATAATGATAATAATAACGATAACGATAATAATAAAGATAACAATAAAGATGATAAGGACAATAATGATAATGATAAACAATGATAATAATAATATAGATAATGATACTGATACTACTACCAAAAAAAAAAAAAAAAAAAAAAAAAAACAGCCTCGTCCGAATCCCTGACTGAGCTCCTCCTCCCGTATTGCAGGAGGCCTTTCGGACATGCCCGCCGTCTACGCCTTCGCCCTCTACGCCGCCCTGGCCCTGGTCATCGACTTCTTCCTGCAGATGACATGCTTCGTGGCCCTCCTCTCCCTCGACGCCCGCAGAGTCGAGGGTAGGAAATATATATATATATATATATGTATATATATATATATATATTATCAATATAACATGATCACAATATTAATATAATAACAATACTGCTGATAATGAAAACGAATTAAAAAAAAAAATAACGATAATGACAATAGCAATGTTATCAATAATCACCATTACTATTACACCATCATGATCAATTTGCTCCCTCTTTCTCCCTCGTCAGTCGAACAGGTGGGACATTTGCTGTTGCGTGGAAGGAGAGAAAAAGTCTTCGGCAAAGAGTCAAGAATCCACCGTGTGTTTCAAGATCTTCGAGCAGGTTTACGCCCCCTTCCTCCTCAAGGTAAGGCGAGGGAAAGGGAGAGGGAGAGGGGGAAGGTGAGGGAGTGGGAGTGGGAGTGGGAGAGGGGGAAGGTGAGGGAAGTGGGAGAGGGAGTGGGAGTGGGGGAAGGTGAGGGGGAGGGAGTGGGAAGGTGAGGGAGTGGGAGTGGGAGAGAGAGTGGGTGAGGGAGTGGGGGAAGGTGATGGAGAGTGACAGGGGAGAGGGAGTGGGAGGGGTAGTGGGAGTGGGAGTGGGAGTGGGAGAGGGTGAAGGTGAGGGAGAGTGACAGGGGAGAGGGAGTGGGAGTGGGAGGGGTAGTAGGAGTGAGAGTGGGAGAGGGAAAGGGAGAGGGAGTGGGAGTGGGAGAGGGAGTGGAAGTGGGAGTGGGAGAGGGGGAAGGTGAGGGAAGTGGGAGTGGGAGTGGGAGTGGGAGTGAGAGAAGGGGAAGGTGAGGGAGAGGGAGAAGGAGAGGGGGAAGGTGAGGGAGACGGAGTGGGAGAGGGAGAGTGAGAGGGGAGAGGGAGTGGGAGTGGGAGAGGGAGAGGGAGAGGGTGAAGGTGAGGGAGAGTGAGAGGGGAGAGGGAGAGGGAATGGGAGAGGACGAGGGAGATGGAGAGGGAGAGTGAGTGGGGAGTGAGAGAGGGAGTGGGAGTGGGAGAGGGAGAGGGAGAGTGAGAGTGAGAGGGGAGAGGGAGTGGGGGAAGGTGAGGGAGAGTGACAAGCAAGAGGGAGTGGGAGTGGGAGTGGGAGTGGGAGTGGGAGTGGGAGAGGGTGAAGGTAAAAGTAAAAGTAAAAGTAAAGGAGGTGTAGGTGAGGGTGACGGTGAGGGAGAGGGAAATAGAGATGGAGATTGAGATGGAAAGATTGAGGACCTCCAGTAATGCATAGTGAACGAGTTATGTCAGTGTTTTATTGCATAGCTTAGCATTGCCAGGTTTCTCAATACTTTATTAATATCAACGATAGGTTTACTTTAGGGTTTTCCTGACTGAGGTATTTCCTCACACACACACACAAACACACAAACACAAACACCCCCACACAAACACACACAAACACAAACACACACACAAACACAAACACACACAAACACAAACACAAACACAAACACCCACACACAAGCACAAACACAAACACAAACACACAAACACACACACCCAACACACACACACAAACACAAACACAAACACACACACACACAAACACACACACACAAACACACACACAAATAAATCCAATCACATGAACACAAACGCACGCTCCTCATCACCTGCTCTACTCCTATTTCCCCAGGACCTCGTGCGCATGATCGTCAGCCTCTTGTTTCTGGGCGTGTTCCTCATGTCCCTGGCCTTCACGCCCAAACTGGCGGTCGGGTTGGAGCAGGACCTCTCCATGCCCGAAGACTCGTTCGTCCTCAAGTACTTCAAGGTAAGAGCTAGAGGGTGAGGGTGAGGGTTAGGGGGAGGGTGAGGGGGAGGGTGAGGGGGAGGGTGAGGGTGAGGGGGAGGGGGAGGGTGAGGGGGAGAGTGGGAGTGGGAGAGGGGGAGAGGGGGAGTGAGAGAGAGAGAGAGAGAGAGAGAGAGAGAGAGAGAGAGAGAGAGAGAGAGAGAGAGAGAGAGAGAGAGAGAGAGACAGTGGCAGATAATCGAAGAGACAAAAAAGAGATTAAAAAAAAAAAAAAGATTTCATTACCTTTTAATCCCTTTCTTATCACCTGCAATTTCTTTCATTCTTGCATCCCCTTCATTCTTCCAAAATCCATCTCCTTTCCTTTTGTGTAATTTTGGTTTCCTCTATAAAAGTCATCTCTTTACCAACCAACTTTTATTTTCTGCATAAAACCCACCTCTTTTTCCCCTTCGATTTTTTCTTCAGTATCTCAGCGACTACCTCTCCGTTGGCCCCCCAGTGTACTTTGTGATGACCGAGGGCTACAACTTCAGTGACATCGAAGAGCAAAACCTGGTGTGTCAAGTGTCAGGTTGTAACGACGACTCTATTCTGCAACAGATCTTCATCTCATCCTTGAAGCCTGAGGCGTAAGTTGTATTCTGGATTTTTTTTTTTTTTTATTTTAGTTATTCAATTGTGTTTGTCTTTTCTGTTTGTCTTTTTGGCTGGCTGGCTGTCGGTCTGTATGTCTG
>BOPN01002697.1:25000-30000 GCA_017312705.2 Penaeus japonicus | reverse complement strand
CGTGTACGCGCGTGCGTGTGCGTGCGCTTGTATACCTCCGACCCTAAACACACACACACACACAAACACACAATCCTACTCCCGCCCCCTCCCCCTCCCCTCGCTGCGCCCGTGTTTACCATGACATCATTAGCCTCACAAAACCACACGCCTTCATAACGGTCGCCGTCGCTCGCGGAATATCAATTTACAATTTACAAATCATCAGCTTCTGAATCCATAATTGTGAGGTTGTGAGGGAGCGGCCGATGAGGGAGGCAGTGAGGCGATGGTGTGGTTATGGTGAGGATGATGGGCATTGAAGTGATGGGGGTTATGGCTATGTTGATAGTGGTTATGAGGATGATGGTGGTGATGATGATGGTGATGATGATGGTGATTGTGATATTACAATTATTATCAATGCCGGTAGTAGTTGTAATGATTGTATTAATAATGATGATAATGCATTTAATGATGGGAGTGATAATAACGGAATAATATCATTACCAGTGATAACAGTGACGGTGAAAATGCTGATAATAATAAAATTGATACTAATAAATGAATGATAATTATATTGATGATAATAAAGATGATAATGATATTTCCAATAATGAAAATGATAAAAATAAAGACAATACTAATAATATGACAATAATTTTTTTAAATTGACAGTAATAACAGTACTATGAAGTGAAGCATCTAATGGTAACAATAATTATCTTATCATTCTGGAAATCAATATTCAATAACAGAATGACAAACAACGGTTACCATAACAAAAACAAAAAAACAAAAAAATAAAAACAAAATATAGAGGTAACTTCACACTGTATAAAGTTGACTTACACAGCAGAGTCAAAGAGGACTTATAACACTGACGTCACAGCTAGTGGGTGGGATGGGGGTGAAGGTGCGGGGGTGGGGTGTGTGTGGAGGGGGGGGGGGTCATGAAATTGTCTATCAAAGTGGTGTGATTTTGTTGTTGTTGTTGTTGTATTTGTTTTTGACCAAGGCTCGTGGATGCATTCTTACAATAACGAAGAAGACAAACGACCTATCCGTCTTGTTTCAATGGGAGTGACCTGACCTGACCTTATTTGGGCTGACATTTTCGTTTTGCGGGAAATGGCGAAGATGATATTTGATTCGAGGCAGGGAGATGGCAAAGGGAGGAAAAGGAGGAGGGGGAGGAGGGGGAGGAGGAGGAGGAGGAGGAGGAGGAGGAGGAGGAGGAGGAGGAGGAGGAGGAGGAGGAGGAGGAGGAGAAAGTGGAGGAGGACTAGTTGGAACAGAAGCAACAGCAGATGAAGATGAGGAGCAAGAGGGATAGAAAGAAAAGAAGATGGAAGAGGAGAAGAAGGACGAGGAGACGAAGAACAGAAGAAGAAGAAGAAGAAGAAAGGAAGAAGCAAAAGAGGAAAAGAAGAAGTAAAAAGAAGGAAAGAAAAATAAGATAGAAAGCGTTGTGTACATCATAAAAAAGATAAACAAACTTCCACACTGGTCTCATAGTGAAGTTCTAAAACCTCCTTTTAGAACCTCCTTTTAGAACCTCATTTTAAAACCTCATTTTAGAACCTCATTTTAGAACCTCATTTTAGAACCTCATTTTAAAACCTCATTTTAGAACCTCATTTTAGAACCTCATTTTAGAACCTCATTTTAGAACCTCATTTTAGAACCTCATTTTAGAACCTCATTTTAGAACCTCCTTTTAGAACCACATTTTAGAACCTCATTTTAGAACCTCCTTTTAGAACCACATTTTAGAACCTCATTTTAGAACCTCATTTTAGAACCACATTTTAGAACCTCATTTTAGAACCTCATTTTAGAACCTCATTTTAAAACCTCATTTTAGAACCTAATTTTAGAACCTCATTTTAGAACCTCATTTTAGAACCTCATTTTAGAACCTCATTTTAGAACCTCATTATAGAACCTCATTTTAGAACCTCATTTTAGAACCTCATTTTAAAACCTCATTTTAGAACCTCATTTTAAAACCTCATTTTAGAACCTCATTTTAGAACCTCATTTTAAAACCTCATTTTAGAACCTCCTTTTAGAACCACATTTTAGAACCTCATTTTAGAACCTCATTTTAGAACCTCATTTTAGAACCTCATTTTAGAACCTCATTCTCTAATCCTTTATCTTATTCAAGTTCAACGAAAGAGAATGAACGCCCTTTTGTTCTCCCTGTGCGTTCTCTCCTATCCTGAACAGACGCAACGAGTGAACGCATGTCCAGTTATGGAATTCTTGAACACATATGGTTTCTCTTCTCTCTTATTCTCTCCCTCCTCTTCTCCTTTCTTCTTCTTCTCTTCTTTTCCTTTCTCTTTTCTCTGTTTCACGCCTCTCCTCTCCTCTTCTTTTCCTCCTATTCCTCTTCTTTTCATTCTTCTCAATCTTCCTCTTCCTCTTCCTCTTCTTCCATCTCAATTCCTCTCTTTCCCCCCCCTTTTCTCTCCTATCCTCTTCGCTTCTCTCGTCTTCTCCTCTCTTCTTTTCCTCTCTCTTCCTCTTCCTCTTCCTCTTCCTCTTCCTCTTCCTCTTCCTCTTCCTCTTCCTCTTCACCACGTACGAAGAGTCTGCTGGTTGTAAGTCTGCGCCTGTTGGTAGGTCTGGGCACTGTAGGGGCACTGGTAGGCAGGGGGGGAGTACTGAGGGGGGGTGTATGCAGGGGGGTAGGTAGGGGGGTAGCCCGCTGGACACGGCTTACCATCTCGGACCAGAACCTGAGGGGGAGAGAGGGGGGGGGGGGATGGTAGAGTATGGTGGTAATGGTACTTGTGTTTATCTGTTTATTTTGCTGTGATAATGATAGTGATGGAGTTGATAGTAAGAGTGGTGAAGATGATAAGAGTAATGAGGATAGTAATGGTAATAGTGATGATAGTAATGATAGTAAAAATAGTACAATGGAAATGATAATGATATTGATAATGATAATAAGAATCATGATAATGATAAAATTTATGATAATCATGATAATCACTCTAATAATAATAAAAGTGATAATAATAACGATAATAATGATGATAATGATAGATATAATGATTATAATAAGAATGATATCAAGAATACCAACAATAATGAAAATAATCATAACAATGATAATAATGGTTATAACAACTACAACACCACCGACAAAAAATGATGACAGTGATAACAGTAATAATGATGACAACAATAATTGTCATTAATGTATATTTATTTGCCATTATCTTTATCATCATTTATTTGCCATTATCTTTATCATAAATTACCACTATCTCTATCATCATCATCATCATCATCATCATCACCATTATGATTTTGATGAGATAAACTACAGACAGACTGAAGGACAAATCTATTTCAAGGACAAATGTACACAAATACAGACAAATACACAAGCTGAAAGATTGTCATGTAGGCGAACAGAGCAACGGATATTAGTAAGTAGATAAACGGATAATGAAAAAGCAGAGATATGGGTAAAGGGAGAGATAGAAATAGAGACAGCTAAAATGAGTAAGAGGTTGCCAAACGGATAATCATACAGAGAGACAGAGAGACAAACACAAATGCAGACGCCTAGAAAGAGGAATATGGGAGGCAGACAGACAGACAGATGGCAGATGGACAGGCAAGAAGATAGAGAAGACATACAGACAATACAAACATGTAGGTAGACAGAATGGCAGACAGACAAACAGGCAGGCAGACATGCAGACAGACAGGCAAACAGACAGGCAGACATGCAGACAGACAGGCAGGCAGACGGACAGCGAGGCAGTCAGTCAGGCAGATAGACTAGTAGACAGACAGACAGGCAGGCAGGTAGGCAGACAGGCAGACTGACAGGGAGGCATTCAGGCAGATAAACAAACAGGCAAACAGTCAGAAAGTCAGACAGACAGACAGGCAGGCAGGCAGGCAAACAAACAAACCTACAGGCAGGGAGTCAGATAGACAGGCAGGTAGACAGACAGGCAAGCACACCAGCGAACAATCAGAAGGCGAAACGGAAAACAAAGGCAACAACAAGAAAGCAGAAGAGAACAAGAACCGGACGGACCAACACTCCAACAAACAGCAGTAAAAGGTAGACAAACAGACAGGCGACTGACCGGCACGGCGACGCGGCGCGGCGAGGTGACGGAGGCCATGGAGGCGGCGGCGGCGGCGGCGGCAGTGGTCAGCTCCAGGTTCTTGTCCTGGCGCTGTCGCTTACACTTGTAGCGGCGGTTCTGGAACCAGATCTTGACCTGTGTCGAGGTGAGCTTCAGGAGTCCCGCCAGGTGCTCGCGCTCCGGCGCCGACAGGTAGCGCTGCTGCTTGAACCTCCGCTCCAGCTCGTACACCTGCGCCTGCGGGAGGAACATGCCTTAGGGGAAGCTGGCCTCGAGTGCAGGTTGTACATGCAGGTAGGTACGGGCATTGCTATATGCTCCAGATACTTACGTGCGTACGCGAAAACACCCATTCGATGCACGCATTCCTTCTCGCTTCACTCACCCTTTTCTCTCTCACTCTATCTCTATCCTCCCTCTCTCTCTCTCTCGTTCTCTCTCTCTCTCTCTCTCTCTCTCTCTCTCTCTCTCTCTCTCTCTCTCTCTCTCTCTCTCTCTCTCTCTCTCTCTCTCTCTCTCTCTCTCTCTCTCTCTCTCTCTCTCTCTCTCTCTCTCTCACTCTCACTTCAGTTAGATTTTATATTCTCTTTTATACTCTCTCTCTCACCTACGCACATAGCACGCGCCCTTGCGAAGCGACACACAAACTGCTCATGATATCTTTACCGACAGTGACTCACGCCTCAAGAACCACCTCGTGCATATTAAGACAGCAGAACTTGGGCCGAAATGAATGAAAAAATAACAACAATAATAAAATAGTGATAAACATTTGGCGTCGCAAGAAAATAAAGTAAAAAAAAAGAAAAAAAGAATGAATTGCGGATCTCTCTTTTTTCTCTCTCTCTATTCTAACTCTTGGAACGATGACGAGCGCAAATGAAGAAGAGA
>BOPN01002697.1:12500-20000 GCA_017312705.2 Penaeus japonicus | reverse complement strand
TGACCTTCTGGGGAGGAAGAAAGAGGAGTGACAACGTGTGTAATGATTATTGACATTGCGATGAATTGTTGGTTGTAATTATTAGGTCGATTTGGATTACGCGGATCGGGATGTGCATTGCTTGGTAAATGATTTGGTTTTAGTAATGATAAATGTGTGAAATAGGAAGTTCTGAAGATGTAAAAAATAGGAAGTTTACACACATACACGCACGTACGCAGACACAAACAAACACAGACACACACACACAAACACACACACACAAACACACACACACACACACACAGATACAGACTAGATCATCATTACGAGAGAGCTTGGTCATTAGACAGAAATTGAGACACAAATAAAGTGAAAGAGAGAACTAGAGAGACACCGAGAGCCAGTGAAAGTGAGAAAAGCGAGGAGAGAGAGTGAGAGAAGCAGTGGGGAGAGAAAGCGAGAGAGTTGAGAAGAGAAAGCGAGAGAATTGGGAAGAGAGAGCGAAAGAAGTGGGGAGGAGAATAAGAGAATTGAGGAGAGAAAGCGAGAGAAGTGGAGAAAGAAACCAAGAGAAACCAAGAACGGAGAGAGAGAGAGAGAGAGAGAGAGAGAGAGAGAAATGGGGAGAGAGATGTTTAGAGACATCAAGAAAAGTGGAGAAAGAGAGAGAGAGCGAAAGAAGCGGTGAGGGAGAGCGAGAGAAGTGGGTAGATAAATGTTTAGAGACACCAAAAAAAGTGGAGAAAGAGAGAGAGAGAAAGCGAGAGAGAGTGAGCGAGAGAAGTGTGAAGAGAAATGGTTAGAGACATTAAGAAAAGTGGAGAAAGAGAGAGAGAGAGAGAAAGCGAGAGAGAGAGTGAGAGGGCTAAGAGAGCAACCTTGGCAGCTCAATCAACGGACACTCTGCAATATGCTTCCCAGCGCCGACAACCTTTTGACCTCGGTAGTATGACCTCCAATGACCCCGTTAACACGAACCCCTTAGCTACTTTGGCTAAAGGGGGCTCATCCGGCCTGAGTTTGCGGCCGAGTATTAAGTGGTTCTCGTCACCTGTTCCGACTCTGCTATAGGAAGTCACTTACTTGAGAACTTACTTGTTTAAGAAGACGACTGTTGGGAAGTCACTTTTATGATTATATTACAAGTAGTTATTATTTTTATGATTTTCTTTTTTTTTTTGAGAAAAAAAAACACCTTCTATAATATTATCATAGTATGTATTCAGCTGTAAACCTGTTCTAAGGAATCACCTGTTTTTGAAAACCATCTATCATAATCCTGTTATAATAAGTCATCTGTTATCAACCTCTTATAAAAAGTATTTTGCTATAAGGCTTTCTTGTTATGTTTTCAGTATTTTCTAACACTTTTCCGGCTGCGTTAATTCCGCCTTCAACTAGTGAAAGAAGGTTTCCGTGCTTGAAAAAATTACCCGTACTAAATTATCCATTTTTACTCATAAGGGGCAAAACCTGTACCTGTAACACCCTATTCTGAATACGCAAGATTGATTTTGTTCTCCTTATCAAAGATTTTTTTTTGTTTATCCTTAAGCCGTGGGGATAAATCCGTTTGTGTATTTTTTTCAGTTAATGATCAGTTAAATCTCGGTCAGTATATCCGCTTTTGGCAGTCAAAGGGTTAAGATGTCACCTGTCATAAGCCTGTCAACACCTCTTCCACTCATTTGTCGATCGTGTGAACTTACTAAACTGTTAATTCGATTATCGAATGTCACTCGCCATTTTGCTTGCTTTTCTTCTGTGCTTGTGGGATAGGCCTAGTGTCCCACCTTTTGCTTGTAGTTTGCTTTCTTCTTTGTTTATATGGTGTCTGCACATGGTGTCTTTCTTGTTATCTTCTTATTTCTTATCCCGTATGTTAGTACAGCTTCGAACATTCCTCCTGTCTGTCTGTTTGTGTGACTACATGTCTGATTGTCTGTCTTTCTCTCCATCTGTCTGTCTGTGTATATGTGTTCTTGTCTGTTTGTCTGTCTGTCTGCCTTCCTGTCCGCCTTTCTGTTTGTTTGTCTGTGTATCTGTGTGCTTGTCTGTCTGTCTGTCTGCCTTCCTGTCCGCTTTTCTGTTTGTCTGTCTGTGCATCTGTGTGCTTGTCTGTCTGTCTATCTGCCTTCCTGTCCGCCTTTCTGTTTGTCTGTCTGTGTATCTGTCTGCCTGCCTGCTTGCCTGCCTGGCCGCCTGCCTGTTTGCTTACTCGCTTACGTGTAGGTACTTGACGCCATCGAGAAGGGGGTGTTTGTTTGTCTTTCATTTGTTTATAAGGTTTGCGCGTCCATATACGTTCACTCAATTATTTATATGTTTTTTTTTCCTTCGTTCATTTTACTTGATCATCTATTTGTTTATCTTTTTTTTCTGTTCTTTTATAATTCATTGTTTCAGTATGATTTTATGTATACTCAGACCTATTGGTTCTATACAAAGGATTTTTGGAAGTCCATTTTCCTCCGAAATTTATCTGCCCCCTCCCCCCCCACCCTACCTCTCCTCTCTACTCTTTCAAAAGTCATTCTCCACTTTAACCGCTTTCTATTTTTTTTCCCGAATATTTCTAAACCACTTCTTCCTGCACGCCCACCCCCTCCCCACCTCGCCCCCCCATCAAAAAACAAAAATCAAAATCAAAATCCGAATATTTTTGAACCCGCTCCCCCCCCTACCCACCTCCCCCCATCCGTCACAAAAAAAAGTGAAAGAAAAAAAAAACCGTTATAAAAAGCCCGCGAAAATGAAGTTACGCAAGGTGAGTGTAAGCGAGCTATTTTCATAAGCGATAAGCTAGCAGCAAATATCGCAGGCAGCGCTTGCACAAGGAAAGTTCTCACTCAAGCGGCGACCGAGAATCAATGAATCTCTCGCTCAAGTGATCATAAATCTGTAACGAACTGTGTCATTCCCGTACTCTCTTTAATACAGACGCTCGCTTGACTAAACTCCCGTGTTTGATATCAAGGGCGAATTATCGGCTACACCTTGGCGTTTTGATAGTTAATTAGATATATATACAAATTCGTCCACTCACAACGGCGTCTTTCATGCTAAGGTCTCAAGGGAATGTATTGACGCTGGCTTGAGTATGCGATTGATTGGCGGTTCACCTGTTCCCGGAGGCAGGTAACCTGTTTATTGGTTTAAAGGCCTAGCTATGATGATATTGATAACAGAAAACTATACTACTACTACTACAACTACTACTACTTCTACTATTACTACTACAACAACTACTACTACTTCTACTATTACTACTACTACAACAACTACTACGACTTCTACTATTACTACTACTACTGCTACAACAACTACTACGACTTCTACTATTACTACTACTACTACAACAACTACTACTACTACTACTACTTCTACTATTACTACTACTACTACTGCTACAACTACTACTACTACCACTACTACTATGATGCTGATGACAATAATGAAACTAATAATAAAAACATTAACAACTACAACAATGATAATGACAATGATGATAATAATGGTAATGGTAATGTAATGACAATGGTGATGGTAATAAAAATGATAATGATAACGTTTATAGTAATATGAATGATAATGATGATAATCATAATCATAATAGCAATAATGACAATGATAATGATAATATTAATGAGAACAATGATAATGGTGACAGGCATAAGGATGATAATGATAATTATGATAATCACAAGGATGATGATAATGATCACAATATTATTAATAATAGTAATAACAGTTGCGATAGTGATAACAATGATGATCATAAAGTAATTGTATCATGAAACAAATTGACAGAATCAAATAACGTAATAAACTGTATACAAATAGATGACTACCAATGATACTTATAAACTTAATATCAAAATCAAAAGATATTACTGAAAGGGTTTGCATTGTGTTGCGCTTCACGATGTTCATTTGTTGTCGAGGGCATTGTGGGTAACGGCCCTCGGAACAGATGTGACATTGTAAACATATTTAAGATATAGTTAAGACATATTCAAGACATCGAATTGCTTCTAAAATAAAATAGATGTATGAAGTCATTGAGGTGTGGTGATTTGACCTGGATATAACGGCTGTAATGTATTATTCTAGGTAACTGTGATTTACGTTATTCTAGGAAACTGTGATTTGTATTATTCTAGGTAATTATGATTTGCATTATTCTAGGAAACTGTGATTTGTATTATTCTAGGTAACTATGATTTACATTATTCTAGATAACTGTGATTTGTATTATTCTAGGTAACTATGATTTACATTATTCTAGATAACTGTGATTTGTATTATTCTAGGTAACTGTGAATTATATTATTCTAGATAACTGTGATTTGTATTATTCTAGGTAACTGTGATTTACATTATTCTAGGAAACTGTGATTTGTATTATTCTAGGTAACTGTGAATTATATTATTCTAGATAACTGTGATTTGTATTATTCTAGGTAACTGTGATTTACATTATTCTAGGTAACTGTGATTTGTATTATTCTAGGTAATTATGATTTGCATTATTCTAGGAAACTGTGATTTGTATTATTCTAGGTAACTGTGAATTATATTATTCTAGGAAACTGTGATTTGTATTATTCTAGGTAACTATGATTTACATTATTCTAGGAAACTGTGATTTGTATTATTCTAGGTAACTGTGATTTACATTATTCTAGGACACTGTGATTTGTATTATTCTAGGTAACTTTAATCTATATTATTCTAGGTAAATTTGATCTATATTATTCTAGGTGCTGTGAATTATATCATTTTTTAAGTAACTGTGGAATATATCATTCTAGGAAACTGTGATTTATATTATTCTAGGTAACTGTGAATTATATTATTCTAGGTAACTATGATTTATATTAGCCTAAGTTACTGTGGATTATATAATTCTAGGAAACTTTGATTTATATCATTCTATGTAACTGTGAATTATATCATTCTAGTTAACTGTGAATTGTATTATTCTAGGTAACTGTGAACTATATTATTCTAGGTAACTGTGAATTATATTATTCTAGGTAACTGTGATTTATATTAGTCTAAGTAACTGTGGATTATATCATTCTAGGAAACTGTGATTTATATTATTCTAGGTAACTGTGAATTATATCATTCTAGGTAAGTGTGATTTATATAATTTTTAATAATTGTTATTTATATTATTCTTGATAACTGTGTTGTAAATGCTATGCAGTATGTGTAGAGAAATAGCTAGACGAGTAATGATTTACAAGTGTGAATCAGTTACTATCAACTAGAATAGATAATGATTGGTAAATTATGTATTGCATTAAAAATATATATATTTTTACCCTATTTAGTATCTTTTTATCATAATCATCGTCATTCTTAGAATGTAATTGTGTCATTATTAACTTTTAAAAATTCGAGGTTGGATTAACACTTATCAATAAATGGAAAAAAACACATCGTAGATCCTCCTTTGTCAATAGCAGCTAATCAAAAAAACAACAACAGCAACTAAAATTATATTAACGACAGAACTACCGATGAAATTGACAATAATGACAATAAGAACAATGACAATAGTGATGATAATAACAGTGAATAACAGCAAAACGGTGATAAGATTGGTAAAGATTAAAGTGATAACAATAAAAACATGTGGTAATGATAATGACATACCACTACTGCTATAGCAATGGTAATAACAAAGAAAGCTAATGATAATAATGGTAATTATACAGACAAAGAGAGATATAATAATAATGATAATATACAAATAAACAGTGAAATAACCGAAATAAGAATGTCCGTTGGTGGTCTAGCCTACCCCTTCCCCCTCCTCCTCCCCCTCCTCCTACCCATCGTCTGCCCTCTTAGCAATTTGTCGTCGCATACTATATTCTGCACCTGTTTACACCCCCTCCCTCTACCCCCCCACTCTTCTCTTTCTCTCATCTCTTCTCTTTCTCTCCTTCCCTCTCTTTCTCTCCTCCCTTCTCATTCGCTCATCTTATTCTCTCATTCGCACAGTCTTCAACGTCCAGGTGCATTTATTTATTGTCTGTTTACCTTTCTTCTCGCTCTCTGTATTTCTAATTTTCTCCCTCTCTCTCTCCCTCTCCCTTCCCCCCCCTCTCTCTCTCTCTCTTTTTCTCTCCCCCTCTCTACCCCTCTCTACCCCTCTCTCACTCTCTCCTATCCTCTCTCTCTCTCTCCCGCTCCCCTCCCCTTGCTCTCTCCTTCCCCTCCCCCTCCCCTCCCCTCCTCTTGCTCTCTCCTTCCCCTCCCCCTCCCCTCCCCACCCCCTATGCATGTCTGTCATTCAGGTTATCGTATTCACGTCCGGGACTGTTTATACTAAGCGGTGTTTACTAATAGCAATTTATCCACGTTGTTATGGACTCCGTGAATTGCTCTTGAAAACTTTTTATTTTTTGTTTTTACAACCATTTTTTCCCCTTTTATTTTTTTATATATATTTTTTATTTTTATTTTTTTTGTTATATGTATTGTCCTATATGGTATTATTGTGTGTGGTTACAGTCATGGGAATTGACTGTATTTTTTTGATGGTTTAAACGAATGCAGTAAATTTCGTGGAGGAAAGGACATGTTAAGGTCCTCTGAAGCTAAATGACAGGGATTTAATTTTTTTTTTTTTTCAGGTCTCTATCTCTGTCTCGGTGTGTGTCTCTGCCTCTGTCTCTCCGTCTCTCTTTCTCTGTTTCTCTCTATCTCTTATTCTCACTCGGTCAATCTATCTATATCTATCTATCTATGCATATGTCTATCTCTCTTTCTCTCTCTCTCTCTCTCTCTCTCTCTCTCTCTCTCTCTCTCTCTCTCTCTCTCTCTCTCCCTCTCTCTATCTTTCCCCTCACCCACTCCCCCTCACCCCTCCCCCTCCCCCCCTCCCCCTCCCCCTCCCCTTACCGCCTTCCCCCCCACCCCCCACCCCGACTTCTGCTTACCAACTCCTTCCCCCTGCATCATTTACGTCCTCCCCTCCCCTTCCCCCTCCCCCCCCCCCCCCCTCCCCCACCCCCTCCCCCCCGGGCACGGAGTCTCTGGGGCAATCGGTCGATCAAAAACAAACGAGCGTTAACAAAGAGTCCGTTGAAAGCTTTCGCTGCCACGGATCGTCGCTATTTCGTTTTTTCAGCTCTTCTTCTTCTTCTTCTTCTTCTCTTTTTTTTTATCATTCTTCTTCCTCTTCTTGTTTATCATCATCATCTTCTTCTTCTTTTTTTTATCCTTCTTCTTCCTCTTCTTGTTTATCATCATCATCTTCTTCTTCTTCTTCTGCTTCTTCCTCTTCTTGTTTATCATCATTATCTTCTTCTTCTGCTTCTTCTATATCTTCCTTGTCTTCGTTTTCTTCATCTTCCATTTCCTCGTCTTCTTCTGTTTCTTCTTCTTCATCTACCTTTCCTTCTTTTCTTTTTCTTCTTCATTTTCTTTCTTCTTCTTCTTCATTTTCTCTCTTCTTCTTGTCCTTCTTCTTCCTATTATCTTTTTTTTTTTTCTTCT
>BOPN01002697.1:0-2500 GCA_017312705.2 Penaeus japonicus | reverse complement strand
AAAAAAAAAAAAAAAAAAAAAAAAAAAAAAAAAAAAAAAAAAAAAAAAAAAAAAAAAAAAAAAAAAAAAAAAAAAAAAAAAAAAAAAAAAAAAAAAAAAAAAAAAAAAAAAAAAAAAAAAAAAAAAAAAAAAAAAAAAAAAAAAAAAAAAAAAAAAAAAAAAAAAAAAAAAAAAAAAAAAAAAAAAAAAAAAAAAAAAAAAAAAAAAAAAAAAAAAAAAAAAAAAAAAAAAAAAAAAAAAAAAAAAAAAAAAAAAAAAAAAAAAAAAAAAAAAAAAAAAAAAAAAAAAAAAAAAAAAAAAAAAAAAAAAAAAAAAAAAAAAAAAAAAAAAAAAAAAAAAAAAAAAAAAAAAAAAAAAAAAAAAAAAAAAAAAAAAAAAAAAAAAAAAAAAAAAAAAAAAAAAAAAAAAAAAAAAAAAAAAAAAAAAAAAAAAAAAAAAAAAAAAAAAAAAAAAAAAAAAAAAAAAAAAAAAAAAAAAAAAAAAAAAAAAAAAAAAAAAAAAAAAAAAAAAAAAAAAAAAAAAAAAAAAAAAAAAAAAAAAAAAAAAAAAAAAAAAAAAAAAAAAAAAAAAAAAAAAAAAAAAAAAAAAAAAAAAAAAAAAAAAAAAAAAAAAAAAAAAAAAAAAAAAAAAAAAAAAAAAAAAAAAAAAAAAAAAAAAAAAAAAAAAAAAAAAAAAAAAAAAAAAAAAAAAAAAAAAAAAAAAAAAAAAAAAAAAAAAAAAAAAAAAAAAAAAAAAAAAAAAAAAAAAAAAAAAAAAAAAAAAAAAAAAAAAAAAAAAAAAAAAAAAAAAAAAAAAAAAAAAAAAAAAAAAAAAAAAAAAAAAAAAAAAAAAAAAAAAAAAAAAAAAAAAAAAAAAAAAAAAAAAAAAAAAAAAAAAAAAAAAAAAAAAAAAAAAAAAAAAAAAAAAAAAAAAAAAAAAAAAAAAAAAAAAAAAAAAAAAAAAAAAAAAAAAAAAAAAAAAAAAAAAAAAAAAAAAAAAAAAAAAAAAAAAAAAAAAAAAAAAAAAAAAAAAAAAAAAAAAAAAAAAAAAAAAAAAAAAAAAAAAAAAAAAAAAAAAAAAAAAAAAAAAAAAAAAAAAAAAAAAAAAAAAAAAAAAAAAAAAAAAAAAAAAAAAAAAAAAAAAAAAAAAAAAAAAAAAAAAAAAAAAAAAAAAAAAAAAAAAAAAAAAAAAAAAAAAAAAAAAAAAAAAAAAAAAAAAAAAAAAAAAAAAAAAAAAAAAAAAAAAAAAAAAAAAAAAAAAAAAAAAAAAAAAAAAAAAAAAAAAAAAAAAAAAAAAAAAAAAAAAAAAAAAAAAAAAAAAAAAAAAAAAAAAAAAAAAAAAAAAAAAAAAAAAAAAAAAAAAAAAAAAAAACATCTTAAACGTAAAAGAAAATGAAACCTGGAGAAATTAAAGATAAATAAATAAAAGTAAAAATCGATTAAGATAAAGGAAAAGCAAATAAGAAGAAAAATGATGACCAGCATGATAGTGGAAACCGCAAAATTGAAAAGAAAAATGAAAAAATAAAGGGAAAAATAATCGGGATATGATAATAAATGTGAAATCAAGAAAAAGGAGAATATCGAGAAAAGAAAAAGAAAATCGAAAAAGTAAAAAGGAAAATTGTGAAGCAAATAAGAAATGAAAATTAAAAAGAAAATCGAAAAAAAATAATTCGAAAAAAGAGGAAGGAAAACCATCAAAAACACTTCGAAAAAAAAGAAACTAAAGAGAAACTAAAATACAAAAAAATAGAGGAAAACCGAACCAGGAAAATCCGTTAACACTCACTCTTATCCGAGTCGTCCTTGGGACCGGAGAGGGAGGTGAGGTGGGCCTCGGGGAAGGGGGGGCACAGCGAACTCAGCTGCTGCACATGCGGGGAAGTGAGTGGAGGACCAGAGGAGCCCCCTGAGAGAGAGCTACCCGAGGGAGAGGTGTTCGAGGAGGAGGTCGACGTCAAGGGTGATCCTCCCACCCCAACGAGTCCTCCTCCAGCTCCGACCATCTGAAGCCCTCCCTCGACTCCTCCTCCTCCTCCACCCCCTCCATCTCCTCCACCTCCGCCGTCGCCTCCTCCGCCTCCACCTCCTCCTTCAATATACGGTGAGTCGTCCTTCAAGTAATCTTCCTCCTTCGCGTACTTGGCATAGTTCTCCTTGTACTTGAAATAGTCCTCCTTGTACTTGGCGTAGTCGTCCTTGAGGCCATCCTCCTCCTTGACGATGACGGAGTCGCCCATGATGTAGTCTGAGGGAGAGAGAGGTGGAGGGAGAGGTTATAGGGTGGCCGAGGGGGGAGATGTAACAAGAGAGAGAGAGAGAGAGAGGGAGAGTGAGAGAAAGAGAGAGAGAGAGTGAGAGTGAGAGTGAGATTGAATGAGTGTGTGTGAGTGTGTGTGTGTGTCTGTGTGTGAGTAGGTGTGTGTGTGAGAGAGAGAGAGAGAGAAAGAGAGAGAGAGAGAGAGAGAGAGAGAGAGAGAGAGAGAGAGAGAGAGAGAGAGAGAGAGAGAGAGAGAGAG
>BOPN01002696.1:192228-195363 GCA_017312705.2 Penaeus japonicus | reverse complement strand
ATATATATATATATATATATATATATATATATAATATACATATATATACATATATATACATATATATACGCAAACATATATATATATATATATATATATATATATATATATATATATATACATATATACATATATATACACATACATATATATATATAAATATGTATATATATACATATGTATACACATGCATATACATATATATACACATATATATACATATATATACATATGTACATATAAATATATATAGATATATATAAATTATACAATATATTGTATATATGTATATTTATATATATATATATATATACATATATACATATATACATATATATGTATATCCATGACGTATATATAGAATAAAGGCAATGTCGCGGAAGCGTAGGACCAGTTCCCAATTAAAATGCAGAGATTTTTTCCATAAGTTTTTGTCCTTTGTATGCCACCCCGTCTGCTCGGGCATGAGTAAGCTTTGAATCATTTGATATGCAGAGATGAAAGAACTGTTTGGAGATTTGCTTCCGTAGAGTTCATTCAGGTTGCACATCGTTGCATAAGTAAGAATGCGTTAATGACAATATCGTTTTCTATTGGAATGCCCATTTGCATTGCATCGCGTAATTTCAAATCTCTTCAACGGAAAAGTTACAGAATGTTGAAAATCCAGTCACAAATTGAGGTTGAAAAGTCGCTCCCAAACCCGTTTTTGACTTCCACACTCCAGCGGTCTAGCACAAACGACTGCTTCGTCATTGTTTTTCTGGGTTTAACACATTTGAACTTTTGCTTAGGTCACGGAGACGTAAAGTAAAAAACAAAAACAAAAAAAGCATCGTTCCTTATTCTTCGCAGTCAACAAATTTGTTTACTCGCGGAACATATGGCCACTTGATCGTATAATATGATCCCTGTTTCAAGCGCGGCGCCAGTCAGGAAGTCAAAGAAGTCAAAGACAGATAATATACAGGAAGTTACAATACATATGGTAAGTGAGCAATTGATAGATAATGTTTATTTGATTTGATTGATTGCGATACAATGACTAGCGATACATCCTGTTCTCCGTTCAACCTAAATCATTATTTCTTATCAACGCATATATCGGTCTAAATCTGAAGAATGATTGAAAGCAATATTATAGATTATCAAGCCTCTGGTACACTAACTATAAAGTACGATCTCTTAATCACAAAATGTTAACTGAAACCATGACTTCAAGCAGATTATCTTAAATTTAGTTATCTTATCTTAAATCTAAGTATCTGACCTGAAGTTTAATAATTTCAAAATCAAATTATCTTCTTTTAGATTCAATTTGTAATTATGACAAACAAATTACCTGATCTTCGTCATTACGCTGGAGTAATCTGCGTGGCATCAATATACTAGATTTTCCCATGGTGCCAGAATTTCAACATCAGTCAAGTATTTGCCCCAAGAATTTTTGGCACCTTTTGGTCTTATGGTGCCAAGATCTGTCATCCGCTTTTTATATTTTACCAAGGACAACTTGCAGTTATTCAAGTAGTGCCAAAGACAATCTGGCACTTGTTACCAAGATATGTCAGTTCTGTTGTTTCATTGTAATCATCCACTGCCAGAAGCTAATTAGCGTGTAATCACTCGATGCCAGAAGCTAATTAGCGCCGAATTCAATCCTTCCACTCGTATTTTGATGCCAGACAAACTCTGACTCCAAATAATTCATTTCAAGAACCGTAATATTGATATCTCCTATTACTCTTCTAACAGATGTAAAGGTATTGCATTCTTATCAGTATCTATTGTTGCAATATTGATCAACATTATTTGCGTTTGTAGAGCGTGTGTAACCTTGTAACCATCAGAATGGATTGTCTTTAGTGAATTACACAATGGATTCTTATCTTGATCTTACCCGTCACTGCCAAGGTTATCCTATCTTTTTGTGTAGGAAGTCGATCACAGGATAATAAATAGGCTTGTTGTTCGCGCGTGGCTTACAGAAATGGACCACAGGTTACGTAAGGCTCCAGAGGTGACATTAACCCTTTTGACCAATTTTTTTGTTCCGGCGGCAAAAAGTCCGTCCGAGTGACCGCCGATACGGTAGTTCCGGCTCGGCTAAAGGTTCGTCGGACCCGCCGCCGCCGCCGCCGTCCGCAGAACTGGAATTCCTTTCGGAGCGGGACGCCAGATGATGCCGAGGGATGGACGCGACCCTGGGACATCACTGGATTGGGACTTTCCTGGTGGCGTGGTCGGATTTCGGGTGATTTCCTCTCGTACGGACGATTTGTGAATATCTCCTCTCCAGCGTCTCTCTCATTTCCATCTCGCGTCTATCTCATTTTCCATCTCCATCTCGCGTCTCTCTCATTTTCCATCTCCATCTCCCTCTCCCTCTCCCTCTCCCTCTCCATCTCCATCTCCATCTCCATCTCCATCTCCATCTCCATCTCCATCTCCATCTCCATCTCCATCTCCATCTCCATCTCCATCTCCATCTCCCTCTCCCTCTCCCTCTCCCTCTCCCTCTCCCTCTCCCTCTCCCTCTCCCTCTCCCTCTCCCTCTCCCTCTCCCTCTCCCACTTACTGTACTTTCTCTTGTATTGCCACAGAAGTAGAATTCTGCTTCGGACTCGCGTGTAGGCCCTTCCTTCCTGGTCTGCCTCGGGCGGTTCAAGGCTGAGACAAATCGGCTGAGGTCTTGTTTTTTCCCACGTTTGGTATTATGTGTTGAAAATATATGTTTTTTGTGATAAGTTAAGTAATCAAAGACGATGGCTGAAGGATTCATATGGGTCGGAAATTGGTATAATCATACACACACACACACACACATACATACATATATAGATATATATATACATATATTCATATATAAATATATTTATATATATATATATACAAACATATATACATATATACATATAAATATAAACATATATATACATACATATATATATATATATATATATATATATATATATATATATATATATATATATATATATATATATATATATATATATATATATATATATATATATATATATATATATATAAATCATATACATAATATATATATCATATATATGTACAAAATCTATAATATAAAATATATCATATACATACCATACATCTTATATA
>BOPN01002696.1:182228-187228 GCA_017312705.2 Penaeus japonicus | reverse complement strand
CACACACACACACACACACACACACACACACACACACGCAAGCACACACGCAAGCATACACACACACATACGCGCAAGCACACACACACACACACACACACGCACAAGCACACACACACACACACGCAAGCACAAGCACACACACACACAAGGTCGCTAGAGGTCACTTGGGCGGATGATGGGAGAGGCAAGAGGGGGGGGGTGGAGAGTGAGTGATATTTCTCTCAATCTTATCGGTTTTACACATTTTATTATTCAGTGGCTCGTAAAGCTACTTATCTAACATCCGTGGCTGTAAAAATAAAGGTCGTGATATGAAGAGATGAGGATGGAAGCCTCATGTTAAAAGCAATAATATAAATCACTTTTGTACATGTGTGGAACGAGGTAGGTTTCCCCTCACGACCTACCGAGCAGAATCTATTTTCTTAGTTATATGACCATAGGCAGCGGCGGAGAAGAGGTCGCTCAGAAGGTGCCATTGGTTGACTCTCGCCTCGCCGCGTGAAAGCGGGGCTGTGCAGAAATTTGCCAGTCGAGTATGTAAATCCCAAGCGATGAGACCGCCCGCCAAGTCGAGGGGGAAAATCCCGCGGGATTATCCCCTGACGAAGTCTGTTCAACCGTCACTATGAGCCACGGTTATCCTAGGATATACCTTTCCTCCCCCTCCCCCTCCCCTCGCCCTCCCCCTCGCCCTACCCTTCCCCCCTCCCCCCTTTCTCTCTCTCTTTCTTTGCTCTATCATAGTGTTTGTCCGGAAAACTCCCTGAGATACAAATAGGCGGTTTCTAAGATACATGACGCATTTCCTCTGTGGGTGCGAAGGGTGTGTGATGTGTGCTAGATTGGTTATGTTTATAAACCAATCGAGTGTAAATATATAATGTAAATCTTAAATAACCGCTATCTTAAATAATAATATAATTGTCTCATGTAGTTGTGTTGCAGAAAATTCAAATGTACGATTGATATCCTGTTCTGGCTTCTTTTTATCACAACCGACAAAAAGCAACGGAAAATACATTGAAACTCTTTGTACTGTTTGCTTACTAGCACTGATTTACAGCAGGCATACTAGAGTCTTGTCTTGACCCATCAATAAATAAATAAATAAACGCTGCGTTAACCACCCCGATGACGCTTAGAGTTCTCCGCCCCGCAGCTGAGACAAGGCTGAGCAAAGCAAGGCTTAATGCTTAGCAAACCTATGGGTTCTGCAACCGCGTCTGGTTGCAAATAATAGATCTGACGAGTGTGAAAGGACAACAGAGATTAGGCTGCCAGTGATTCATTCAGTTCTTTTTTCTTTTCTATCTTTTAATTGTTGCGATGGTTTTTTTTATCATTGTTATTAATTCAATTTGTTATCGTTATAGTGCTACTATTTGTTTTTCCTGTATCTACTCATAACCACAATGGTTTTACGGAAGATTGCTTTGGAAACGAGGTCAAGAATGAAAAAATAAGTTTCGATCGAAGGTCCTGTACAAAACGTTCAGAGAAAGGGATATCCTCAAAGTCAAATTTTTCCCCGTAAGCAAAACAGGAGGAGAACGCATCCGCTCTTTGCTATCTTAAACCTGTGTTGTTTAACATTGTCTTCTTCCAAAATACTTGTCCGGATCTCTGACCTGCGTCCGCTTTTTATTCCCCGCCGGTTAAATTGAAGCCACTGATCAAAGTAAACAAAGGAGGGATTTGTTCTGCTTTCATTCTGCTTGTTCGAACGAGGCACTCCTCTTAGCGTCGCATACTCCGCCAATTCAACGAATAACTTGCATTTATTGTCATCCGTCAAACCACTTATTAACTCATATACGCATATCTGTGTGCATATGCTGAACACGTGTTATTGCATGGGAGCTCATGCTTGCACAGGAATTTATCATAAACACAAAAGTACGATCATTTGGTAAGAATCATCCATGAAAATATGCAAAGTCAACTATGCTCTTTGCAACATTTACATACACGTCTTCGCACATGTACTGGAAACTGAATTTAAATTCTTTAATAAACGCTTTAGAACTGTAAAATGCCACACGTCATTCTTCATACTACGACCTATCTAATAATCATGTATACAAATACATGTAACTGTGCACATACGAAACCATTCACTTGTGAATACTTAAGCACATGTGTAATAATGTCAATATGATGGAAGAGTTGGTCACACCAGTATCATATGATCCGCTCGGAATCACGGAGTGTGTTTGTCATCATGTTTGGGTAATAAAACGCATTTGGATATATGCATAACAAAACGATGTTTACAATGGCGGCTCTTCTAACTAGTTTTAGTGCTGTTTGCTACTATACATTTACCATACGCAGTTTCGGTCATGTCCCTGGTAGGCGACAACCATCGATTGCGCAATGGTTGCAGCTCCAGCCAGTGTCGTTATCTTCTGATATGTATATTATATTCTGACTTTGCTTATTTTATTGTTCAATAGAATGGCGACAAGAAAAAATAATTCTGTATCTAGATTTATGATATGATTGGTTGTAAATGTTGAATGCACTTCAACTGTAGATTAACTGCATTCCTTGACTTGCATGTGAATCCTGCATAATTTGTAACAACGAGAGATAAAGTGAATCAGTCATAAATCATGGCGGGCCCTTTGTCGAGAATCTGATCTGCGTATTGCAGGGAGTTGCACAAAAATGCAGTTTTATGAATGTTCCACATGTGAATGATATTGGGCCGGTGATAATGGGGCCAAATAGTAGTACGCTTACCTTTCGGAAACTAAAGGCTGTGGTGTATTAGTTCAATGGTTGCAATCTCAAAAGCCAAAGGAAGTGTGTGTCAGGGTGTTCGTGTGAAGGAGAATATAGGAGAAAAATGTCGAGTGGGGTTAAGGAGAAAATTCCTTGCTCCCCTCAATTACGAGACAAATGATTGTAACCCAAACTTTTAATTGTCACTGAGGATTACATGCTAACTTCAAAGGAACGCAGAGTCTTTGGCCAGCTGTGGCCAATGGAAGCCGATCGAACTTTAGGGTGATGCAGTCAGACAGGAAATAGGGGAGTGGCCTTTTATATCAATCCTTCCGTTTTCCTCGAAGGAGAGAATTCGTTTTGACGCTTATTAAAAACCGCTCTTTTTTCCGGCGAGATCAAGCGCATTTCCTTTCGTTTACTTGTATGACCGAAAGCTTCTCCCAAGACGAAACACCAGTTGCTATCTAACACTTACTATCACTGCTGTTGCTTTTCCACTTCGTCCTGATACCAGAGGACACCACTTACGTCATCCTCCTCTGCAAATAATTAGGATCAGCCATTTTTATTGTCCGATATTGGCCGTTATTCGTACGAACGAAAATAGAAACAACAGAGTGTTTCCGTGCGTTCATCGTTGCCATCGGATTAAAAAAGTTTTACGACGAGCTGTCCTTCCATGTGGGGAATGAGGCTTCCCTACTTTCCTTACGAATGTGAAGTTTTTTTTTTTTTTTTTTTTTCGATAAGGCCGAGCTGGGATCGTTAGAAATTGAATTCGCCTTTTTATTCAACGAAATGTAAATGGTGTGCGGTGGCTCGTGGAACCATTCTGATTATTCGGCCATACCTCTTTAAATGGTATATTATAACGCTCAGGATCAAAAAGACGTTAGCTTCTATTTCGTATCAAAAGAACACGAAATAACGCTTACCTATCCACCCTTCTCTCAACCAAACGAATATGTTAAATCAAGGTTTAAGTCGAGAGAAAAAGAAAAAAACAAACTGAGGCATAATAGCGGCTCGACAGAACAAACCGTCGAGCGATCCACACACGGGATTCAGAAGCTTTTATGTCCCCAATCATACAGATGAACTCCCGTCACTCGTAAAGTCTCCGCGAAGAATACGACGATGCTGGAAGAGACTTGGCTGCTCGCCCATCGCGGCACGGGAATTACTGATACTCCTTTCTTTTCGTGTGCATTTTCATAGCTATGTGACATCGGTGTCATGTGGGAAGGTGGGTTACCTTTTTTTTAGGTACGTTTTTTTATTTATAACGTTATGTGGACGATCTTTTTTTTTAATACCCTATCTTAATCAAATCTGAAAATCCACAATGTAAGCCGAAAATCTACAGATTACCATTTCTATAAAACCAAAAAAAAATTGGGAACGTGGGTTACCTTTTTTTTGTTTTGCTTTTTATAAAACGTTATGTGAACGATCTTTTTCTTTCAAAACCCTATCTAAATCAAATCTGAAAATCCACAATGTAAGCCGAAAATCTACAGATTATAATTTCTATTTAAAAGAAAAAAAACTAGTCATTGCCCGCAATCTGACGATCTTCCGCACAAAGCTTTGGAATGAATTATATTCGTCTCGAAAATCGGTATGGAAAAAAGGGGAATCCAGTGACCATACGATTCCGAAATTTCCACGCACATAAGGGCAAAGTTGACTCCATAAATACCTGTAGATTACGACACCGGAATGCAGATGCTCTGAATCCGGATCTTTATGTTAAAGTTCATCCTGTTCAGCCCGATACACCTACATGACTCGACCCGTGTGTGTGTGTGTGTGTGTGTGTGTGTGTGTGTGTGTGTGTGTGTGTGTGTGTGTGTGTGTGTGTGTGTGTGTGTGTGTGTGTGTGTGTGTGTGTGAGAGAGAGAGAGAGAGAGAGAGAGAGAGAGAGAGAGAGTGAGTGAGAGAGAGAGTGAGAGAGTGAGAGAGTGAGTGAGTGAGTGAGTGAGAGAGTGAGTGAGAGAGTGAGAGAGTGAGTGAGAGAGTGAGTGAGAGAGTGAGTGAGAGAGTGAGAGAGTGAGTGAGAGAGTGAGTGAGAGAGTGAGTGAGAGAGTGAGAGAGAGAGTGAGAGAGAGAGTGAGAGAGAGAGTGAGAGAGAGAGTGAGAGAGAGAGTGAGAGAGAGAGTGAGAGAGAGAGAGAGAGAGTGTGAGTGTGAGTGTAATGTTCACGTGTGCGTACTGTAAGGCAGATCAACAGACGTGACAGATAGCTAGATCGACTGGGG
>BOPN01002696.1:172228-177228 GCA_017312705.2 Penaeus japonicus | reverse complement strand
GACATCAATTATGTAGAAGGATGCAATGATTTATATCACAGAGAATAACAGTACGGCAGAATATTCCTTCTTGTTGCTTAATCGAAATACATGTCATATCACGATTTTTGATTTTTTTTTTTCTTCAATATCTTATCTACGGTATCATTGAATTGGATGAAAGAAAATCTAAAAATATTCATCTGGTGAGTCACTACCGTTTACAATCTCGCATTCACTCACGGTGCCACTTCTCGACACTGGAGGCGAGTGAAACCGAACGAGTTAATGCTTACGTAAGCCTTCGTTAAACATTATATTTTCGTACCATAGGTCGTGCGGGGCGGGGGCGGGGGGAGGGGAGGGTGTAGAATCTCAGACATCACGGTGTAAATGTCACGTTTTTTTATCCGTGTGCTATTTTATATGTTTATTTATTTATTTATTTTTACAGCACATGAAAATAATGCAAACTTGATCCCCAATCTTGCCTCATGTTGTCTCAGCAGGATATATATATTTTTTTAATTTCTTTTTTTTTTTCTTCTTTCTTTTTCTTAATCCATGTTCTCCGTGATCTTGATATGCACGTGTGTCTTGTATTTCTCTACCGGATATTTTGTTTGTTTATTGTGGTCCATATTTGTTTGCCAAAGTTCAAGTTATCTCAGACGGTGCGACCTGCTACCAAGTACCTTTTATATTATATTTTTGATTTATATCATATCTACGTACAGATAGATAAATGAATATATGCATACATTGATAAATATATACATAAATATGTAGAAACATGAATGTGCATCAATGTGAATATATGTAAATGTATGTATTTCTGATGTGTGCTTATACATACATTAATGTATACATATACATGGTACATGCATGTGCAGTATGAATACATATGTTTATACAGGTGTGTGTGTATATATATACATATATATATACACACATATATATACGTGTGTGTGTGTGTGTGTGTGTATGTGTGTGTATGTGTGTACGCACGTCGTGATAAATGGGTACTACCAGAGATGCGGGACATGGGGCACGCCATGGGCATGGTGCATAGGGCGCGGCAACGGCGAGGGCGTGGTCATGACCCAGTCTGCAAAGAGGTCGTGACTGGAAATGCTTGCGCCGCGGCCGTCACTTGACCTTGCCGTGAGAGCGCCTGCCATTTCATTGCCATACTTCAATTCCTCTCTCTCGTTTCGCCCTTTGTCGGTCTCTATTCCGCTCTCCTCCTTTCCTTTCTACTTTGTTGTCCTCTTTCCTTCACTTCTTTTCACGTCGGCACTTCTCCCGTCTGTATCGTCAATATTTAGTCCCCTTCGCTCTGGTTCTCTCCAATCTCTCTCTTCCCTTCTCGATCGTTCATCCTTTCGTCCTTTCATCCTTTCGTCCCTTTATCCTTTTGGCTTTTCATCCTTTCATCCCTTCGTCTTTTCGCCCTCTCTTAGTTCTGCTACGGTCTCTAGTCACCAGTCCCCTTAAATGTAACACGTATCTATGACTTAAAAGGTCGAGACGACGGATAGTTTTCCATCCACGCGATTCCATCTGTTTGGGCCGTTTTGCTTGCTGCTTTAAAATTCTTTTTTTGTTTTATTTCATTCATTAAAAAGCGAAGAAAGGTCTATTACTGACAACTAGTACTTTACCTTCTGGGGCAAGTCATCCCCTTTGAAATACTCGTTTTTCTACCCTTAACTTGCTCCTTGCAATGGAAACGCACACGTAAATCCTTCAGCTCTTGGATCGATTCGAATACCTTTAGTACATGAATGAGTATTTACGAGCTGGACGCAGACTCACGCTGAACACCCTCGCCCACCCACTCGAGTTAGTTCACACGAGTGAAAGTTGTAACTCGCTCACTCACTTCCACTGACCCTGCTTCTCTGCACCTGCCTAGCAAGGTTACCCCGGCAACGGTAGATGGTGATTCTGAACCCGGCGATGAATACTTGTTGCATAACACTGGTATTCTTGCCTCCGAAAGATTGCATGGCGTTTTATTCCGATGCTGTTGGTGCTGAAGTAGGCTTCACATCATCATATCCTGTACTAGAAGACTGCGTTCTGGTTACCGAGATGTGTTGAGAAATTTATGAGTTGTTGATTCCAGGATCGTGCAGCGATAAAACAAAGAGAAGATTCATAACTTCGAAACGTGGTTTTATCTACGTGAACGTGCTCGCTTGCAGGCGGGGAATTGGGGGTAGGGGTACTCAGGAGGGGGTGAAGGGATGGGGAGTTAGGTTCTTGGTAAAGTAGGGAGGGGCCGAGGGGGAGAGGGGTGCGAGGGGAGGGGAGGGGAGCGAGGGGAGGGGAGGGAAGGGAGGGAGGAGAAGGGAGGAGAGGGGAGGTCCCTACCCCACATGAAGGCCGAGCAAACACTCCATCAGCACCGGCTAACACACGCGACATTTGCTCATACTTCGCATCACGTTGTCGAGTGTGCGAGATGATGGACTCAAAGAAGAGTGACGTTTTATAACACTCCGAAGTGGGCAGAAGTGGAAAACAAAATTTGAAAATGCTGCGTGACTTTTACGGACCCACGCCAGTTTGTAACTTCGAAATGGGACGGACACACAGGCAGTCCAGTCGCGCCTTAGTCATTAAACCAAACAGACATTAAGTTAAGCATAAATGCCGTCCATGATGATCAGGATTTGCTCCCCCTTCAGTTTATATTTACGGAAATAAAAGTTAAAAAGGCCGGTTATTGTAAATCACAGGTTTACGTAAGCGGCTAAAGTATACACTCATCCTAACATACATTTCATAACTGAGTTTCATTAGGCAGCAATTAGCCGTACTTAGCGCAGCTTAGACGAAACCCAAGTACAGAGTGAATAAACCCCACTGATATTTTGAATAGGGTCACGAGAGAGGTCAAATTCAGATAACGAGGTGCAGGCTAAACGTGAAAGGGATGGTGACCTCTGGCAGATTGGTGCTTATAGCTTGGGTGTTGGTGCTGTAGATATCTGGAATCTATAACTAGATAAGATTGAAATGAAACGATGTCGTTTTTATTTTCTTTGGTATTATTATACTGGTGGAGCTGTTTAAAGAAATATCACGGACTCCCCCTCCCCCCAAAAAAATGTGTATATATATATATATATATATATATATATATATATATATATATATATATATATATATATATATATATATATATATATATATATATTGTGTGTGTGTGTGTGTGTCTCATAGATAAGTTTAGGTGTAGAGGGGATGCCATTGCTTTCTGCTTCTATGCTATCGGCATATAGTCTTGAAAGAAAACTCATATGACACTAGCCTAATCTCCCCCCCCCCCTCCGCCATAAAACTAGTTTAGCTATTAGATCAAAGGTGATATAGTTCTGGCAGTCTGATCACATAAAGTGGGATCTTTTCGTTATTGGGAAATGCAGTATCTGCTTCTAAAGCAAGAGTGATGAAATGATTGATGCAGTCTGCAATTGCGAGCTCATAAAATCATCAAACCTTTGTCATGGACTTGCATAGCAGACAATGCAAAGGTAGTTAGCAATGGCGGAAACAGGATGCAGTTGGAACTGTCACAGACGCACCTTAACTGTCTCGTCCGTGTCTGCAATTTGAAATGCAACAGTAGGAAGGCGTTGCTCTATGCGTGGAAATGTGATTTGCAAACTGCAGACCTTGGCCGATTTCTGCTTGGATATGATGAGTCATTTCCTGTCAAGCAACAAAATACCTTTTCAATTAACAATCACTTGTATACCTGTTCGTATGCTCAGAAATAAAGGGTTTAGTCAATCTCAAGACGAGATTTACAAATAAAGTACATAAATCAACGCGCCCAACAGAATCTAATTGCAAGAGCAGATATATAAGTGAGTGACAGAGACTATGACACAGATTAGTAAGTTGATGGAAACAAATGAAGAAATTAAGAATGGATAAACATATAGCTATTGCATAACAAGAATAGGAAACTACTGGGTCAGATGTATATACGGGTATACCAATATATGATAGATCCACCATTAGCGATTTCTGTGACGTTAAACTGAAAGAAAAACTAAATGAATGAGAAAATTTACGATAAGAGTACTAATAAACAGATTGGGTGACTCGATAAAGCTTAGCAAGTGAAGCTTAGCAAGTGAAGCTTAATAAATGAAGCTTAGTAAGTAAAGCTTAGTAAGTAAAGCTTAATAAGTGAAGCTTAGCAAGTAAAGCTTAATAAGTAAAGCTTAATAAGTAAAGCTTAATAAGTAAAGCATAGTAAGTAAAGCTTAACAAGTGAAGCTTAACAAGTGAACGCCAAACTTAAATGGATATCGGGAAGGGAGAAGAAAAAGAAGAAAAAAGAAACAAACCGAAGAAAAAAGGGAGCCGGCGATACAACATAGGAAATACTATAAAGCCACCCATTTCACGATGAGTTTATTGCGGATAAACAACTTTGCGGGGAATTCCCTTTGTCCGTTCAGTGAAATGCGATATTGCCAACACAATGGAGGTGAACCAAGGCTGGCAACAATGTGTTACCACAAAGATGAAGGAAGGAGGAGACGGGAGAAAAATAAGGATAAGACCAATCAGTAGGAGGAGATGTGCGAGAATCGATAGATAAGTAGATTGATCATATGTTTAGATCGGTGTGTTTGTCTATGTGTGTTGTATGTCTAAATGTCTATGGGTTATCTTTTTCCTTCGTTTTCTACGTAACTATATTTATCTGTCTTTCTCTCTCTATCTCTTTCTGTCTGTGTTTGCCTCTATTTATGTCTCTGTCTGTCTCTGTCTTCCATTTCTTTATATCTGTCCCTACTCGTATTTTTCTCTATTCCTGCTCTTATCTCTCTCTCTACTTCCATCTCCATTTCTATTCCCATCTGGGTTGTCTCTTAGCTTTGTCTGTTTCTTCATTCGAAATCCCCGCTCCATTTCTCTCTCTCTCTCTCACTCACTCACTCACTCACTCACTCACTCACTCACTCACTCACTCACTCACTCACTCACTCACT
>BOPN01002696.1:159728-162228 GCA_017312705.2 Penaeus japonicus | reverse complement strand
AGGGCGGAGGGCGAAGGGCAGTGGGCGGAGGGCGGAGGGCGAAGGGCGGAGGGCGAAGGGCGGTGGGCGGAGGGCGGAGGGCGGAGGGCGAAGGGCGGTGGGCGAAGGGCGGTGGGCGGAGGGCGAAGGGCGGTGGGCGGAGGGCGGAGGGCGAGGGGTGGGGGTGGGGATGATAGGGCCGAAGGTGGGACTTGTCGGATGGAAACGATACGGATGCGAGTTGGTTATATCAGTGGTGATTAGATGCGAGAAGTGAGGCTGTGGTCAGAGCGTTGGAGATGTTCTTGGTTTGTTATCATAACCATTCGAGTTATCATAAGTTTTGGTATTCCTTAATGTGTGTGTAAGTAGGGGGGAAGTTGGGATACAGTGGTTAACATTAGAAGTATTGGCATATGTTTTTTTTACAGATTTAAATGGGGAATTTTTGTAATTACTGTATTTTGATTTATGGTTCGGGAGTATTTTTGTGAACGAAATATCATGTGGCAAATAAGGCAACATGGAGTAGTTTGTTCTCCTCTACCTGCCTTCCATAGCGGCCTATATATCAGTTTTCACCTGATTTTTTTTAGTTTTTTTTTCTCTCTCTCCCCAACCATGTTGTTGCCCAACCCCTATTGGTAGAAGGATCCAGAACACTTTTCTAACTTGATCCAGTTTTTTTTTTTTCTCTCTCTCTCTTTTCTTTTTTTATGCCGTCAGCTGTTTTCTAAAGATTAACCTTTTTAACAGCCACACCTGTATGGCTACACGTATGACCAGAGTGGGCATCGGAGTCCAAGAGTACTTCCCTCTTACAGAATAGTTTACAACAACAAGACGCGGAACTGTAGGCGATCACGTGCACTTTGGACCACTTTTTCTCCTCGCGGGGAATCACTGGACGTCCTGAGGGAGGCTAGGGAGACTACATGAGGTCATAGTCTCAAGGAACCAGTGTTTGGGAGGCCCACGAGCAACAGCCAGGTGGATGGCACGTGAACATGTGGATTTATATGAATGCGTAGTTAAAATATGAAACTAAGGCGAATGTAAAAAATTTAAAAAAAATAAAAAACTTGCGTCTGACTGTAATTAGTCCTGAGTTTCGTTCTCGTTTTCACAAATCGACGGCAAACATATTCTGTTCCCTTGAAGAGAGTTAGAGACGCACTCCTGTCTGTAATATCCTCCTCGGAATTCTCACTTGGCGGGGCCTCTGTCCTCTGTCGGGGGCGGGCCATCTTTTGTCTCGGGAGGTGAATGCGAAGGGCGCGCTGGTGCCTCTGTCGAGAAGACGGATTTGAAGTGTGCGTGTGCGTGTGCGTGTGCGTGTGCGTGTGAGTTTGTGTGCGGCTATGTGCATGTCTGTGCGTGCATGTCTGTGTGCAGACAGACGACTAACGAAGTTTTATCACCTCATTCCAATGTAAAGTCAACGAACGGTTGAGGACGAGAAATAAATTCCGAACGACGAAAATAATTGCTATTCGTTATTTCACCAATGGAACCCTGAGAGAAAACAATAAAAGAAAAGTGAAATATCTCCGATGGTCCGATGAATCATATATGTTGGGTTTGTGGTTCCTGCCGAAATGAGATTACTTTCGCTGGTTGACAGGGGAATGAGGAAGAGGGCCGGGGAGACGGAGGGAGTGGCAGGGTGAAGGAAGAGGACGAGGAGGAGGAGGAGGAGGTTATTGGTGTCCTTAGGAGGAGGATGAAGAAATTCTTATTATAGGGGGTGCCTGTCACCGGAAGAATCTATTCCAGATTGTATCGCCGCAAGATATTAACACCACGCCGCCCCCCCTCCCCCTCCCCCCTCCCCTTTCCGCCCCCTCCTTCCAAGCGAGACCATACGCAATCTGTGCATTCCTATCAGTCGTAGGGGATTAATGGCCTATTTGCTGCGCTCTCGTGACCGAGGTGCGGGGAGGAAAGAAGGAATTGGAAGAGGAGACTCGGAGAAAGGAAGGAAGGAAGGAAGGAAGGAAGGAAGATAGAGAGACAGAGAGAGTACGCCGAGTGGCCTCATGTCTGAACTAGTCTGGAAGGACGTGGCGGCTCGTGACGGCTATAATCAAACCGGATCAGAAGTTCTCAGACTTTGGGTGGCAAAAAAAAAACAAAAAAAAAAAATCAACGCCGATGTAGAGTAGATGATTCCGTGAATTAGCATAGAGCCCTCGACTGGTTTATATATTTCTTCGAGCTCAATAGTCACGCTCTGAGGTAACCACTTTTCATGGTGAATATCTTCGTACAAGGGTCATACCCGAGGAAGCAATGAAGCCGCTGAAGTCAAATACAGTGATGAAAATAAGATGTGATTATGAATAATTGGAACTTGTGGCGAGTAGTGGGTCGAAGGAGAGAAAGTCGGCGCAAAAAAGAAGTGGAATGTAATTAGATAAGCAAAAGGGAGGGCGATGAAAGCATGCAATATAATAAGGCAGACGCGCGACCCCATCATGACCCCGTGATTGCTTTCGCAGCGACTGATTGCGAGCAAATG
>BOPN01002696.1:154728-157228 GCA_017312705.2 Penaeus japonicus | reverse complement strand
TAAAAAAAAGCATACCGACTCAGGTCCTTTTACAGGTGATAATAAATCTTACTATGAAGGTTGTAAAAAATATATCTCTTGTTTTCGTCGACCATGTGGTGCACGTGTGCGTGGAAAACGCGATTATCGTACATAAGGGAAATTAGAAGATCTCTCCTTTTGGTATATTAGGTCAGAAACGGTCCTCTACCGACAAGTTAGTCTGACATGCAGATATGACGATGACTAACTTGTGTTGATAAAAACATGTTCTCAGATATGTACAGGTGGCCACCATATAGTGTATTTGGGAATATTTATTTATCGTTTTTTCATAATATTTACCATGTATATTCACAAATATGACACTGTGTGTATAAACATACAGAGCATGTTTTATGAAAAATACATCATAACAATAGCATATGTTAACAATGATGCGCATAACGCATCGCTATGTTCCTTTGTTTTCACATTAAGTTTGGTTGATATCTAGTCGTCTTGGATCTCGGGAGGGCGCAAGGCATACTTGTATTTTGTCTGATTATTTGGTATGTACACGTTATTATGCATTTACATTTATATGAAATGGTTGGGGGTGAATCTCTATACTGCTTTGGTATCTAATAAGTATGCATTTGATATTAGAATATCGTATTAAATGTTAGATAAGTAAGAGAGGGTAATATGGAAATGGCTTTTTTTCAGTGTTGTGGCAAATGCAAGTTATTCTGAATGATGAATGTATTAAGGGATTTGTGTAGAATCTAATGTTGGTGGTGTTTTCGGTGTGTGATTAGTGCCTTATTGAATTGTAAGATTTGTTCTGAAAATAGGGATGGTGGAATTTGAGGAAATTTTATTTTCTCCCCCAAAATGTATAAAAATTGTCAAATTTCATGTTTCTGAATTATTTTCTTTACTCTCTTCTTTGTCTAGATGACTATATCAAGTTAGATCCTTGGCCATGATTGAAATTTCAGATATGTTTGAGTTACTTTGTTTACTATAAGCCGAAATACTATTATCATACAGAAATCAATAATATTTTTGTTCGTTTGCTCAGAAAATAGTTGGACACACACATACAGTATGTGTATATACAAATACACACCCACACACACACACACACACACACACACACACACACACACACACACACACACACACACACACACACACACACAAAACATAAAACACACTATGTATATATATACATATATATACATATATATACACACATTACCATATTCATATATGTAACTATATATTTATACATGTGTGTATATACATATGCATACACATGTACATATGTTTGTATGTGTGTATGCATTTTTCTAAGCAGTATTCCCTGGGCGGTTACTCTCCATTTTCTTCCCCCGTCGGCACGAAAGCGGGGAAATTTCCCTAAATCTCATAGCGCTGCCCGCTTGATACAGCAACGCAACACGAATTAGCTATGAATATTTCCCTGTGATCTACTGTGTTTGATATTACTCCTGAATCGATGATTAGAAGGGCTTGCCCACTATTGTTTGATCGTTAGTGGCCTGAAGTTTGATAAATATGGTCGATTCTTCGGAAAATAACAACGATGCTTTTGTTATTATTTTTGGGGGCGCCATAACATTCTACTTTGTTATCGTTTGGATCTACCCTTCCCAGTAAAGCGCATCATCTGGCCATATTTATTGCGTCCTGAATAATTATCTTTATTGTGGCCGCGAAAATTAACGATTCTCATCCACGAAACACGAAAATTAGACGCATTCGCACCTTCCTTGTCCTGTGCCTGCTGCTCGCCTCGTGTCAGTGCTCGGAGGATTTTACTTTGTGCCTTGTGCATGGCATCCGTAAGCGAGGTGTTCCTGGCTCCGGTTTCTTTACTTATTCATTCGTATCAATGGATCCAGAGGTTCTTATTCTTTTATGGGTATGAATATATATGTTTGTATGTATATATGTATGTATGTGTATATATACATACAAATATATATAAAAATATATACAAATTCATACACATACATACACATATACATACAAATACATACATACACATACATATATATGGATGTTTTTTTATACACTAACCCATATCTTCTTTCTTTTCGTGCGTGAAATGGCATTAAACCATTAGGACCGCAATCATCATTACTCGAGAAAGAAATAATGGGCGCGGGCAAGGGAGGGCATTCATTTCCTGGTTGGCATTCCGCGATGCCTTTATCGCTCATGACTCGAGCATAAACCGGCGTGATGGTAAAACCCGATTCCGTCTTTCGTCATCTCTTGACCGGCGGCTTGGATGCGGCCGGGTGCTCGAGGCGTTCCCAGGGGCGCCCGCGGGAGGGGACTAGCGCCCTCCCGAAGGGGGTTTACGAGGGATTGGAGCTTCTGTAGAGGATAGGGTCATAGGGGAGGGAGGGAGAGTGAATGGGAGGGGGTGGTGGAGGATAGGGGATGGAGATGGGGATGGGGGGGGGGGAAGTTGGGAGCGAGATGTTTAGGTTAAAGGTTGAAC
>BOPN01002696.1:139728-144728 GCA_017312705.2 Penaeus japonicus | reverse complement strand
ACCCCCCACCCCACCCTCCACCCCACCTTGCAGCGAAAATTCGATGGCGTGAATGGCAAGGAATGTTCTGCCGATTCCCGCCAACATCGGTATCTTTACCTCGCCCTCCAGTCCGAGGAGGAAGTTAGTTCCCGACCTGCAGCGTCGTTCAGCCATGCGTCAATCTCATCCGTCAGCTGTCTGTCAGTCCGTCTGTCTATTGTCAGCCTCACCCTCCACACCTGTGCAAAAATATTCGCCAAGTTTCATCACATGACACTCTTCCGTTTCCCAGCTTCCCGTCTCGCAAACGCTGTCCAGAAGGATAATACTTTTGTTCCTCCTCTCATCTCCGTTGACATTAGAGTATAATATAGCTGGTAATTGCCCTCGCCGGCGTAAGCTGCCTCTTTCATTTTCTTTGTCTCTGTTGCTCCCCTCTTCTCGCATTTCTCTTTTCTCTCCTTTCCGCTTTCTCCGCTTCCTTCTAGATTTCTTCCTTTGTCTCCTTCTGTACCACAGACATCGCCAAATATCCTTCTCCTCTTTTCACCATGAAAACGCTGATATTCTTCATGCAAAGGATGTACAGTATTACCCTTTATTTAGGGGGGTGGTTAGGGGCGCGAGGAGGGCAGAGAGTCATCGGACGAAGACAGGTGGATCTGGGTATGGCCAGTTAGTATTCTAGAACAGAAAGGGGAGTTGAAAAAGGCATCTTCCTTCCCTGACCGTCTACAGGCCCCCTTACTGCTCCTCCCTCTTGTGCCGGGCGCGGGCGGGCCGGGGGAGGGGGGGGTATGGGGTCGACCTGGGCTGAGCGCAAGGGTGATGACTAAACAAATTAGTGTCCCAGTATCTCATAAGACGGCCATAAGGATCCTGAGCATCCCGGTCATGATCAATTACACGTCACAAGTGTCTTATAAATGTTGTGTTATTCCATTCCTGCCCCCCGCCCGCCCCCCCACTTCCGGCTTATTCTTTCCTGTCCCTAACCCTTGTCCCTCCCTGCCTGCTTCGCCTCGCTTCTCCTGTCCCTAATTCCTCTCCCTCCCCTCCCTCCCCTCCCTCCCTGCCTCGCCTCTCCTGTCCCTAACTCTTCTCTCTCTCCTCCCTCCTTGCCTCGCCTCTCCTGCCCCTAACTTCTCTCCCTCCCCTCCCTCCCTGCCTCGCCTCTCCTGTCCCTAAACCTTCTTCTCCCTGTCCCTAAGCCCTGTTCCTTCCTCCTCTCCTTCCTCCCTGTCGCTTACGATTGTAAGAACTCGGTCTTCATCTATCTCGCTTTCCTCTTTCTTCCTTGTTTACCTCCATCGCGCTCCTTCCTTTCGACTTCTCTCTACCTTTTCCTCTCGAGCATCGACTATTGGATCGGTATGGGGGGGGGGGGGAGATGGTGGGATGAGGGGAGAGAAACAGCATCATTTCAGGACTTCTCTTGCGTGTGTGTGTTTATGGACGTTTAATTAGAGTCTTGTTTATATGGCGTTGACAATGAGATGTTTGGATGCTGCTTGTTCATTTGCATCATTAGCTTTATCTCGAGCATGATTTACTATTCTCTTATGTATGTGTGTTTTTTTTCTTCTTCTTCTTCTTCTTCTTTTTTCTTTTTCTCTTCTGCTCCATTTCCCATTCAGTGTTATTCTCCGCTATTCTCTCCTTTCAAATCTCAATTCCATTTCGCCGAACGCACAATGTTAATTTCCGAATACATGCGTACGGGATTGATATATGAATGTATGCATCGCCTATATATATATGACGTACCAACTCGACAAAAACAAGTAATACTAATGAACACCTGCGACGGACATGAGTTGTTTCGTTCATTCGTATGTGTCATGCGTGAATGCCATATCTCTCTGGTTTACCTGTCAGATATGGCGAAGCTGTTTCTACCGCATAACATATTGCCCCGTCAACTTCCACTTGCCATGTGAATACCAAGGATGTACTGGCAGGGGTGGTTGTTGCTAGCCGGTTCATGCGTATGCGTCCTTTTAGATGCGAGTGGTGTTTGAGTGGCCATGCGCACGCGAATGTGAGTGGGGGGGGGGGGAGGGGATTTTGATTCATCTACGGTAGTGTGGTAGTGTTGATTGTAATGCTGGATTTAAGTGGTGCTTTTATGATATTTACCATGATCATAATGAAATTAGGTGGTCATAAGGATTATTGTGATAATGATCATGGAATGTATTGGCTGGAATATGCGATTTACTGAGGTAATGAATTAAAACCTTTGCTCCCGTCAAGTGGTGAAACATGGGTTTCATACACCATAGATTATATTGACGTCACCGTGGCGTAGGTGTTGGGAGAATCAAAAGATAATTCATGATAAAATTCGCATTATTTTCTTCCAGTCATGTGCATAACTCGTTATGAATAAAGATGTTGATGAGTAAGAGCTAGCAAAGGGAAACGGGGGCCTATGAATTATTATTCCGCTGGCACATGTAATGGCTAGTAATGTTCAATGTGAGATACAAATCGTGCGCTGACCAGCAACTCCCCAATGTGCCTATCGCATATTGATGTCCTCTGACCTTGGGCCAAGTTGTTTATCTAAGGAGGTGTGTCATGATTATAAGCAATAGGCATAAGAGCCGTGACTGGACAGTGTCCAATAGACCCCCTCCCTCCCTCCCTCCCAAGCGCACGCAGACACGCACGCACACGCATCTCTCTACATAACATAGAGACATAGACGCAGACATAAAGAAAGACGGACAGACGGACAAAATCAAAAGTTCGCTCGCTCTATAAATGGAAGAAAACATGACGAGAGAGTTAAGTATGGAAAATGCGTTATTCAACCAATAAGGAAAGGAAGAAGTAAAAGTGTATTTGGCCTTCTCGGTGTCTCCGGGGAACACCTCGCCAAGACAACTCTCGAGGAAAATGCCCGACGACAAAAATGATGCCCGGGAACGTAAAATGGCCGCGGTCAAAATGCGCGGTGTCGAATTGAAAGTTTAGAGGAGGAGAAAGAAGCGGGAAGGAGGCAGAAAGAAACAGGAGAAGGGGGGTGAGGGTGGGGGTGGGGGGCGGGGGCGGGAGGTGATAAAGTTATCTAGGAGAAAACGGGGCTAAAGCACAGAGAGAGAGAGGCGGGATGATGATGACGGCGAAAGGAGTTGTCTGCAACACTGGAGGCTTTCAGAAGACAGGATGACGGGTGCAAGGAAGAGGGAAGCTGCTCCCCAAAAGAAGAACAGGGAGAGGGAGAAGATGGAAGAGGGATGAGGAGGAGGGAAAGAAGAAAGGAGGGAAACGCGCGGAGGAAGAACTCAAGGAATTCAAGACCGAGATAATGAGGAGGAGCAGGTCGAGAAAGGTGGAGGAGCAAGAGAAAGAAGAGAGTAGGCATTAGTAGTGGAGGAGGCGTCGACGAAAGTGGAGGAGGCGTCGACGAAAGTGGAGGCGTCGATGAAAGTGGAGGGGCAAGTGGAAGCGGAGGCAAAGGCAAAGGGGAGACAGGCACCGCGAACAGCCAGAGGGACATGACACACGTCAGGAGCGACAATAAAACCAAATTGGATGAGCTACAGGTCGTGATCAGGGAAGGGGCGATCGATGACGGAAAAAATGAGAAGAACCTCGAGTCGTCGGAGGCTGCTCCTCGGCCCCCGCCCCTCCTCCCCCTTCCCCCTTCCCCCTTCCTCTTCCCTCCTCCCTTCCACCTCAACCCTTCACTCCCCCAATCCCCCTTGCCCCCTCCCCCCACGCAAGACCCGTCAGCCGCGACAATATGCGAGTCTCGGTGGCAATTTGTTGATTAGCGGAAGCGAGACATTCCCGCGCCGATGAGTTCGCGCGCACAGGTCGTGGCCGAGGGAGAGGAGAGGGACACCCACGTCGCTCCTCTCCCCTCTTCTCCTCCTCCTCCTCTTCTCCTCCTCCTTCTCTTCTCCTCCTCCTTCTCTTCTCCTCCTTCTCTTCTCCTCCTCCTTCTCTTCTCCTCCTCCTTCTCTTCTTCCCTCTTCTCCCCTCCTTTTCTCCCCTCTTCTGTCCTCCTCTTCCTCCCTTCTTCTACCATTACTACCACTAGATCTATCATTTTAATTTATACCACTATCATCATTACTGTTACTAGTAGTATTATTGTCATTCTTATTATCATTATTATTACCATCATTAATATTATCATCATTATCATATTTATTATCATCATCATTAGCACTATTACCATTACCATTATCATTTACGAATCAGCTGCATTATTATCAACACTATCGTTTTTATCACCGCCGACACTACCTTTCTGATAAACACTATATTTATTTTTATGACCATCATCATCATTACCATCATCCTCGAGCAGGTCATGAGCACCACTTAGTGCAAAGTTGGGTCAACGAGGCGAAAAAAAGGAACTTCTCCTCGGCGGCTGTTCTTGCCGGAGGAGAAGACCCGTTGAGTGATTAGCAGATGAGGGGGGGGGGAGCACAGGGGGAAGGGGAGAGGGGAGAGGGGGAGAGGGTAGAGGAGAAGAGGGTAGAGGAGAAGAGGGTAGAGGACGAGAGGGTAGAGGCCGAGTAGGTAGAGGACGAGAGGGTAGAGGACGAGAGGGTAGAGGGGGAGAGGGTAGTAGGGGACGCAGAGGGTAGAGGACGAGAGGGTAGTAGGGGACGCAGAGGTAGGGGAGGGAGGCGTTGAGGTAGAGGGTAAGGTAGAAGTAATTGAGGTTGAATTTCAAGTCATGGAGGTTCGACATGAGGTCATAGATACTGGATAGCAGAGGAATAGAATCACCAACATGCAAACGCGGCGCGACCAAGCGCCCATGATCCAAGCATGAAAGCGGAACGTGATGCAAGCAGTTGCACAGAAATTGAGATGCTGATGGATGGCCCGAGGGAAGTGAATCACCGGGGTGGTTTTACCGCCCAAGGGGAAGGGAAGGGAAGGGGGGAATATATATATGTATATATATATATATATATATATATATATATATATATATATATATATATATATATATATATATATATATATATATATATATATATATA
>BOPN01002696.1:131277-133207 GCA_017312705.2 Penaeus japonicus | reverse complement strand
ATTTGGAAGAAAAAAAAAGGGAATTTGATGAGGAGGGGGAGGGGACACCACGATTAAAAAGCCAAGATTTACGAGGGGTCGACAAAGAAAGAGAGAGAGAGAGAGAGATGGAGAGAGAGATGGAGAGAGAGATGGAGAGAGAGAGGGAGAGGGAGAGGGAGAGGGAGAGGGAGAAGAGAGAGAGAGAGATATGAGGAAAGAAAGAACAAGTGGAATAGAAGTTGAATGTGGCGCGCGAGATGGAGGAGGGAAGAATAGGAGGTGGAAGAGGGGGGTAGGGTGCGGAGGGGGAGGGTAAGGGCAGCGACCAAGTGAGTGACAATTGCACCACATTCGTATCTGACTTGTTTATCAGTCATTAATTGGCGGCATTATCTTCCTTGGCATCGCGGCACTGTAGTCGATGAGCGAGGAGTGCCGGCGAGTGCCAGTCGCAGCAGATCGAGAGAAAAGGAAGAAAAAGAAGAGGAGGAGGAGGAGGAGGGAGGGGAGAGGGAGAGGGAGAGGAAGAGGAAGAGGAAGAGGGAGATCCAAACACTTAGGGAGGTAGGGAGGGGGAGGGGGATCGGCAGCGTCTGTGGGTGCGGGGGTGGGAGGGGGGGGGGGCTTGGTCTCTGGGCGGAGGTCATGCGAAGAACCCGAGAAGAATCTTCGAGGAGCGAAATTGAAATCCTATTTTTGCTGGTGCTGAGGAAACATAGGATTAGACTCGCCGGCCGCGGAATTCTGAGGGAGGAAAACCAGCTAAGGTGAAGGAGAATGGAAGGAGGTAATAACATGAAACAAAAAAGATGAAAGAAAAATAAAAAACGAAAGGTCTCTGCGGTAACTAAAGCTTGCGAGAAGATGAACGTGGTAACAGGGGAGTGGAAGGTGAAGACGAAACGCCAGGTCGAAGTTGGAGGAAGGGAGTGCCAATCCCCAGAGAGAACGGAAGTGGAGGTGGAGGGTGAGAAGGAAGCGGCATGTCGAAGGTGGAGGAAGAGAATGCCAAGGCCCAGAGAGACAGAAGTGGAAGTGGAAACTAGGAAGTGGAAGAGGAGGAGGAAGCATCAGGTCGAAGGTGGAGGAAGGGAATGCCAAACCCCAGCGAGACAGAAGGGCCAACGGACCCGCCGGCAGCTGACTTCGGCCCCAGCAGATTGCCGGTTTCTGCCAGGCTGCCTCCATTTCCGAGTGTCGGAGAGGGATGCCGGGTCTCGCCGCGTCCGGCCGGGGAGGAGGGCGCGGGCGCGGAGGGGGATGGAGAAGGGGATAGGGTTCCGTGGATAGATGGGAGGGCTAAGACAAAGCAAATACATGCTATTTGAAATCAAATTAGGTAATTCCACAGTGTGTATAACATAGGAAATACCTTGGCCATTACAGATAGAAAATTTTGAGAAGAGAAAAAAAAGATCAGCGACTCTGTCTCTGCGGGCAAATCGTGTGGTGGAGTGAGTAATCGCGTGAGATGAGGTGACGATCAGCTACATGAGGAGGAGAACGAGAGCGAGGGGAGGGATAGGGAAAAGATGTGGATGGGTGTATCTTATGATTAGGTTCGGAATTTTGGAAATTGTTTCAAACGAGACGGCCCCATTTTGGCAGAGAACTCACATTGCTATGTTAAGGATGAGAATAAAGATGGAATAAAAGCAAATTTGAAAACAGAGACCTGGAAATGTTGAAGAAAGGACGAAAATGTGCAACCAAAGAGGGTAATTTAGGTATCGCAACTGCCATAGTCTATTTGGATGGCTTTGATATCCTCGAAGGCTCCGTGGCTCACGAGCTCGAAGAGAGACTCTGGTCGAAAGCTTTTTGGTGGGAGGAGCCTCGCCAGGCCTTGAGGCTACAAGTTGCAACTAAACTCTTCTCAACTTTATCATAGCCGCTTTTCGCCAAGGCCTCGCGCAATCCCTGGGGCATTGTCATTCTCCCAGACTGT
>BOPN01002696.1:118777-121277 GCA_017312705.2 Penaeus japonicus | reverse complement strand
GCTTCGTTTGCATGGCCACGTCAGAGGATGTTGATAATCATCTGCTAGGCCTGGTCGATGTTTGTAGGATTCTGTTTCAGGGATGAGAGCTTTTTGAAGATCGGAATGTATGTCGTTAACTCTGAAGTTAAAACGAAATATCGGACGATTCGTTTTGTGAGGAAGGGAAACCGAACAAATATATATCGTCCAAGATACTCTGACAGATGATAAAAACGCCGCACAATTGCAATTATCTTAGCTAACTTTTCTCGACCATTATCTTTGCACCATACTTCTCCTCGCCATTGTCCTATCACTTAACCCATCAACTGCTCTAGCTTCTCTCCTCCTCCATAATACTAATAAACAACACGCACAGTCTGGACGGTGTTCTAGACTCGTGTTGCGTAAGAGTTCCGACGGATAGATTTAGGGGGTAGGGGGTGGGGGGGGGGGGAGCTAGGTGGGCCTGGGCGCCGTCTCTCATTCAAAACATGTAGATATAATGGGCCTCACGTCGTGTGCTTAGATGTCACCTTTAGCGAGCTTGTTTGTGAACGGGCGAGGGTGAATAAGTAGATGTAAATGTTTCTTTTTATAGGTAGACAAAGTTCGAGTTATTAATGTTACATGGCGGCTTTATCCCCGTGATTCCCATAGTGATAGAAAGGATCTTATATGGAGGTGCTTCGACTTCTTATTATTAGTCATGGCGACTAACTACAGGTGGGGAATCATGACTAACTACAGGTGGGGAATCATGACTAACTACAGGTGGGGAATCATTGACGATGCGTGGAACCGGAAACGTCTGCACTTTCCTTCGCTCTCGTCTCAATGCCGTCGATATGCTCACGGTGCTTTGTAGAACCTGTGCTTTTTACTTTTATTATTTCTTACGTATGTGTTGCCCATACATCCCAGTGTCGCCTCTAACCTGAAGATCATCTCTTCTCCTTCACGTTAGGATGTAGGTCGATAGGTAACCGCCCCCTCCCCCGCCGCTCTCCCGTCAATACCCGGCACGGCCCTTAATGTGCGTCACGACGTATAAACAAATGTCAAGTCTCGACGCCTTTTGTCCGCCGGGAAGGGGTCTGACGCGGCCATTCACGCGTGTTGGATGCGATTCATTTTCTCATGAATGCAGAATTTGGCCTTCTCAGATCCTTTATAGGGACGATGACGATGACTTCTGTTGATGATGCCGCTATACTTTTTTTATTGGCTGATGACACGCTGCTTTATTCCCCTCCATTTATACCGATCCTTCCCCGCTTTGCCAAAAGCTAGTTTCGTCTGGAGGCATGGAAGCTATCACCTGCTCCACACCCACCACCCTATAGATTTTAACCAGCTACCTATGTTGCAATTTTAGAGTCCACGCCCACTCCCTTCCTCTGCTGCTCGCCCACTCCCTGTCCCGCCGCACCTGTGCCCTCCTTTAACCCTTACCGTCGCCTTACGTAAGACGCGTAGCTCGCAACACGGTAACGCAGCTCAAGTACTTCTTTCAACCCTTCCCTTTTCTGCTCTTCTTTTCTCCTACTCCATGCGTTGGCCTTTCGCCTTGTCCTGCACCCGATTCCGATTTCTTTTTTTTATCCTGTGATTTTACAGTATGTCTCTTTTGTCTCCATTTATTGCCTTTACGTCTCAGGTTCGAGGTATTTTTGGACGATTCTCTCCAGAGAATGCTGGTTTGATCGCAGCGTTTAAGCGATGCCCCTAGTATGACAGGAGAGAACGCAAGGAAAATTATGATAAGTGAAGCCAGTCATCCATTAACTCGCCACTCACACCCTTTGTCCACGTCAATGGGATACCTAATCGGTCTGTTGCCGCGCGCATTGATTGGCATAGGAAATCACATCTGCGGGATAGTCGCTGATCGTGACCGCCAGTCATGCTGTCAAGACCTTGATTCGGACTGCTTTGACGGGCCTTCCTGGTAGCGTGCACGTGCTTGCTTGTAGGACCGTCTGGCCCTCTGATAAAGATGTGCGTATCCCTCTGGTGTTCTAAAAGTAGACAGCGATAGAACTGGCAGGGGAGGGGGAGTGATGACGGTGTCGTCAGGGTGGTTGAGTCGGCTGACAGGTTTTATTAGGGTAAAATGATGAAAGTGGCCGAAAGAAGGAGGGAGGGAGGGAAGGGGGCGCCGGGTATCGGAGATCTCGAGCGCTGTGAGACAGGAAGGGGAGACTGAACGAGAAGAGCACACGAGAAGAAAGATAAAAGATGATGAAAATATACCACTATGGTACATTCTCGGAATGGATAAAATCAGTCTGAAAAATGAAATGAATAACAATCCCAGCGGTTAAAAGATGGGTGAGCTGAATAGTAAGGGCCAGTTCTCCGGAGGCGTAGAGGAGGGATGAAAAGGATACGAGTATGGAATAAAAATAAGTAAGAAATTAGGAATCTCTCTCCGTTGGTTACTCCTCAACAAACTCCCCCCCCCCCAAAAAAAAAAAAAGACTTTGCGAATGTAGTCGGCTTTCCATGCGGGAGT
>BOPN01002696.1:103777-113777 GCA_017312705.2 Penaeus japonicus | reverse complement strand
CCTACCGTTTCTGGCGCAGTGTTGTCTGTCGTCTCTCGTCGAGGATTAGTAATCTGCAGCAGGATTTCCTCTTGTTACCGACTGCCATTTCTCGACCTCGATCTGTGCGAAGTGTCTTTATCTTCCTTTTATCTTTGTTTTCCTTCCTCCTCTGGTCGTCCTCTGAGGGTCTCTTTGCACCCTGCTTTTTCCCACTTCTACTTCTCGTATCTTTTCTTTCGTATGTTTTTGCATACTTTCAGCCCTTATCTTGCCCTCTATTAGCTTTGCAATCTCTGACTGTATCTGTCATATGCTGCGTCACAAGTACGTAACGGTGACGTTGTGCTAAAAGCTATTGGCTTTATTAACCGGGTATTTTGTTGTCACTTCATGCTTCCTTTGTTTTTTTAGACAACATATGCTGCATTTAAGAGCATTTAGGAGAGAAATCTTGCACGCACACAAAATACACATACCATACCACACACACCACAACACACATAGTACACACACTACACCGCACCACACCATACTCCAAACCACACCACACTACACTCCACACCACACTACACTCCACACCACACCACACCGCACTCCACCATACCACACACACAGTCCCAATCTTCTCTTTTGTGTGGGTTCCTGAGAGGCTGGATGTTAACTAGGTCACTTGAGGAGGTCCTTCGGCTTGACACTAGAGGTATTAAGGAGGATTTTGTCTCGACAATCGATCGTCTAAAGGCTGGCGGAGGAGACCTGCGTGTATACATTTGGCAAACACCATCCAGAAGTTACTTTATGGCGCCGGTCTTCTTTTGTCTTTTGGTGACGGCGGCGGCGGCGGCGGCGGCAGCAGCGGCGGCGGCGGCGGCGGCGGCGGCGGCGGCGGCGGCGGCGGCGGTCGGTAGCTGAAGGCGGTCTGAGATGACGGGGTGGGAACTGTTGGACGGAAACATTTTCTCAATAAAACTTAGCTTTAGAAATGCTTCCCACATATACGCAGCTGGTCTAAGGGGACTTTCTCTCTCCCTCTCTCTCTCTCTCGCAATGAATATGCAAAATGTGGCATAAACAGAGTTTTATTCTGCAAATATCAGTTTACAGAAAAGTGATCCATAAAAGGAATCCTAGACATTATGCTCAAGCATCGATGACATGACAAACGATAACGCGAAGAATAATATAGATAAATCAACACGAGAAACAGAGTGTAAACCAAAAGGAAAGAACAAGAAATCTGCCCGAAAGCGAAGAAATGTAGTTAAAGAAACCGTCGCAGTTTCCAGCGTCCGTCGTCGCCGTCGCCGAAAAGAATAGTGCCAGCGCCGACGTGAGCAGAGCAGAAGCAGCAGTGTCGTCGTCGTGGCAGCAGGGGCGACAGCGACGACGAAAAGTTAGCAGCCGTCACTCACGTAGACAGCCACGGGGGACGGCTGGTGATTAGGGAGAGGAGAGAGGAGAGTTAGGTTGCGATTATGAGAGAGAAAGAGAGAGAGAGATAGAGAGTCCGGGAGAGGGAGAGGGAAAAGGTCGTTGGTAGAAGGGGCGGAGAAGAGGACAAGTTAGGAGACGGAATGTTGCAATGGAGCTAAACTGTTGCTGGATTGGGTGCAAAGATAGTACGTGTGGCAATAGAGGAGGGAGGGAGAAAACTCGAGGGCAAATTCAAGAAAGGAGGCGAAGAGGGGAGCCTTGGAATGCAACAAAGAAAGCTGCTTCGGGAGCGGTTGATAAGAGGAACTCCACGAGTGGGTGTTAAGGGAAGTAGGAAGTGCAGGAATAATATACTCGGCTACTTGCAAAACACCCACCACATTATGAATGGCCCGGCTGAGGCACGATCCTATACTGTAGTAGGGCGTTAGCTACAATTAGGACAAATAAGAGATATATTAATTGGTAGAAAAATAAATCACAGATCTGAGAGGGATAAATTATCAATTTTTCTACACAGAATAGTTTTCTTTTCAGCTACTTCACATTTAGCCGTGGGCGTGGAGGGGCGGAGACGAGGGCGTGGCTTTAATCATCCATTATACGCAGCGTCCGGTGTGCATCGGGAGTCGTTTGCTTGTATGGAGATCGTCGCAACATAGCATGGCTATGAGGGGAGAGGCTGATATTCGCTATAGGCTACGCGTGTTTATTTGCTATCACTGCGTGGGAAGGGCTGGGAGGGGGGGGGGGGCTTCCACTAGACTAGCCACAGCCTGAAGTGACTCATTGACAGATCCACAAGTGACGTTGGTAGCGAGGGCATCCGACGTTATTCATTATACACGGATGTGTGAAACACTCATGTTCCACTCGAGTCTCCTGACTAGACTTTAGCAATCGCTCGCAGCGATATCAATTACCTAGTTATCGACAGGATTTCTTTTCTTTTTTTTTCTTTAGTCTCAATCTCATTAGCTTATCTGGTATTTGCCAATATGTCAATATATTGTCGTATGAAGCAATGCCAAATTTTGAAGTCAAGATTTAATGCTGCGGCGTTTTTACTCTCTGAACACCTTTTTTGGCGCGGATCTGCAATGCCGCTGAAAGTGCAGCTGAAGCCCTTGTAGTGGGCCCGCAAAAGCACGCGTCCCGACGAGTGATCCAGCACCTTTAGGACACGCGTGAGGGCGGAGGAAGGCACAGTCCAGTCCAAGTCCGACATGTCCAACTTGAAGGATACACGAGGAAGGGGCGGGGGAGGGGGTGGATGGAGGAGGGAAGGGGGCGAAGGGAAAGGGGAAGGGAAAGGGATAGGCAGAGAACGTGAATTGGGGTAGAGGAGGTTCGGTGGTGACGTTGGTGAGGTTGACACGAGAAAGTGTAGGTGAAGTGAATTTGATATCAGGAAAGAACGAAAAGTTTGAGCACAGGCGAAAGAGGCGACACGAATAACGGCGCAGAACACGTCTCGAGCAGAGAAAACAAAGCAAGGCGGTGGCAGGGAAAGTCGGAAGGATATGAAAGGCGAGAAGAACAGATGAAGAAGTCGTAAACCTTTTTGCAAAGGCAAAAGCGAGAGAGAGAGAGAGAGAGAGAGAGAGAGAGAGAGAGAGCCAAGACAGAAAGGGATGCAAACGAGGGAAATACACAGTCAAAAAGGGAAGTGGGGGGAAAAAGCCGTGGTAGAAAAAAACGTAGAGGAAGAAAAAAAAACATAATCGAAGAGGTGGACTGCGGCCATAAGTGGATCTTCAAGGTGGGTCTCACGGGGGGAGACGAGGAGGAGGAAAGGAGAGGGGAAGAAAAGGGAGAGAGGGAGAGGGGAAGATAATGGGAAGAGTTTGGGGAAAGAAGGGAGAGAGGGAGAGGAAGGTAAGGAGTAGAAGGGAATACTAGGATTCGGCAAAATATCAGGGAAGTTTAGATTTTGATGAGGGCGGTAGAACAAATGACGGAGAGAGAGAGAGAAAGAGAGAGAGAGAGAGAGAGAGAGAGAGAGAGAGAGAGAGAGAGAGAGAGAGAGAGAGAGAGAGAGAGAGAGAGAGAGAGAGAGAGAGAAACAGTGGGCCTTCCTCCTTCTTCCTTTCCTCTCCCCTTAGTCGTGCCTCTTTTTATTCCTCCTCCCTTGTGTTCCTGTTCGATTCTCTCGCCCGTGAAGCCTAAGCCGATTTATTTCAAGAGATCCGGAATGGCCTAGTTGAGCGCCCACCCCCACCACCCACCCACCCACCCCACATCCCCTCTCCCTCCTTGGGAAGGTGGAGGGAAGGGAGGGGAGGGGGTGGGGGGACATCAGGCTGACACTGGGCATCTCCCCTCGCCCTCTCTCCCCTCTTGCTCCTCTTTCCCCTCTTGCTCCTCTTTCCCCTCTTGCTCCTCTTTCCCCTTCTCCTCCCTCCTCCCCCCCCTCCTTTTCCCCCTCTCAAGCAGACACTGAAATGGCAGTCGCTTGTCTGGTGCGGAGCGGGATATATGTATATATATATATATATATATATGTGTGTGTGTGTGTGTGTGTGTGTGTGTGTGTGTGTGTGTGTGTGTGTGTGTGTGTGTGTGTGTGTATTTGTTTAACTGCACAGTTTGGCTCTTTGCGTAATTGTGTATTTGCATAGTGTGTGTGTTTGTGTAATTGCGTATTTGTATAGTGTGTGTGTCTTTGTGTATTTGTATAGTGTGTGTCTTTGTGTAATTGTGTATTTGCATAGTGTGTACATTTATGTATATGCATAGTGTGTGTGTGTTTGTGTATTTGCATAGTGTGTGTGTCTTTGCATAGTGTGTGTGTCTTTGTGTATTTGCATAGTGTGTGTTTGTGTATGATGATATACACGTCGACAAAAGAGTGATACGTAAAACAATGGGAAAAAAGGAAGTTCCGATGGATGCGCTCAGGTGCTGTATTGGAGGAAGGAGGGAAGGAAGGGAGGGGAGAAGAGGGATAGGAAGAGAGGGGAGGAGAGGGGTAGAAAGAGAGGGGAGGAGAGGGATAGCAAGAGAGGGGAGGAGAGGGATAGCAAGAGAGAGAAGAGGCATATGAAGTGAGGGGAGGAGAGGGATTGAAAGAGAGAGAAGATTGATAGGACGAGAGGGGAGGAGAGGGATAGGAAGAAGAGAAAGGAGGAGAGGGGTATGGAGAAGTGAGGAGAAGAGTTAGAAGATTAGGAGGAGATGAAGAAGGGCTGGGAGGAACAACCAGGTAGTTAAGAGAACGAGACGTATTTATGTTTTATTTCACATAACAGTATATCATTCATAGCACTCGGTTTATTTTCCTCGATGCCTCACCGCACTTTACAGATCCTGCATACTCACCTCTGTATGTATTTTTTTTTTCTTTTTTTTTTTTTTTTGCTTTTTGCTTTTTTGAATGAATCCTTATGATATCCACAATCCCACTCGAATTCGTGACTAGCAAGAAACAGCCGCGCGAATGAGCAAGACGTGCTTCCACCAAGGATACGAGAACAAATATGCAGGGGCTAGAGGCACCCCCCCCCTCTCCCTTTCCCTCCCCTCTCCTTTCCCCTCCCCTCTCCCCTCCCTTCTCCATTCCCTTCCCCTCCCCTCCCCTCTCCCCTCCCCTCCTCTAACCTGTCCTCCCTTCCCCTCCTCTCCCCTCCCCTCTCTTCCAACCCCTTTTTTCCCCTTCCCGTCCCTTCCAACCCCCTCCCCTCCCTTCCAACCCCTCTCTTCCAACACCTCCCTTCCAGTCCCCTCTCTTCCAACCCCTCCCTTCCAACCCCTTCCCCTCCCTTCCAACCCCCTCCTCTCCCTTCCAACCCCTTCCCCTCCCTTCCAACCCCCTCCTCTCCCTTCCAACCCCTTCCCCTCCCTTCCAATCCCCTCCCTTCCAACCCCTCCCTTCCAATCCCCTCCCTTCCAACCCCCTCCCTTCCCCTCCCTTCCAAGCCCCTCCCCTCCCCATAGACCTTCTGCACGCGTTAGCCTTCAGCATGTAACGTCTGTCAGGTTTAAGGCGCACTAATCCGTCCGTCCATCCAACAACCTTTCACAGGCAGTTCTATAAATGACCTCTTTCATGTGGCCTGGTGCGCCGGGGCTCTGGCAGCCGCTGCTTCATTACTCCACCTTGGAGAGGCAAGAGGCGCTGGGAGCCACTGGTGCTTGATAGAGCCGCCGCATTCACTCACCGCTCATTATACGAGCGTTACGCGTCTCCTCTCTCCCTTTCTTGACCCCCTCCCCCACACCCCACCTCTCTCTCTCTCTCTCTCTCTCTCTCTCTCTCTCTCTCTCTCTCTCTCTCTCTCTCTCTCTCTCTCTCTCTCTCTCTCTCTCTCTCTCTCTCTCTCTCTCTCGTTCTCTCGTTCTCTCTCTCCTTCTCCCTTTCCCTCTCCCTCTCCCTCTCTCTCTCTCTCTCTCTCTCTCTCTCTCTCTCTCTCTCTCTCTCTCTCTCTCTCTCTCTCTCTCTCTCTCTCTCTCTCTCTCTCTCTCTCTCTCTCTCTCTCTCTCTCTCTCTCTCTCTCTCTCTCTCTCTCTCTCTCTCTCTCTCTCTCTCTCTCTCTCTCTCTCTCTCTCTCTCTCTCTCCTCCCTCTCCCTCTCTCTGTCTCTCTGTCTCCCCTCCCCTCCCTCCCCTCCCTTCCCCTCCCGTCCCCTCCGTGTTCCCCTCTTTCCCTCGTTCGCTCTCTGCTCTCCCCTATTTTAAAATTTTCATACAACACTTTGGTCTTTATCACCGGATGCTGCAGTTGAAAAAATATATATATTACCTCCGTCATGCGTACACAGCGTAGCATAGGCAATAGTATGTGTGAAAGGGAGGAGAGAAAAAGGTAAATCCACATTGCTACGAGTAGATGGTATTGATTGTGGTATTGTGCCTGGCCCCATACCCCACCCCTGTCCCTACTACTCCCCCCCCTTCTATAACCCCGCTACCTCTACGCCCAAAGCATCAAACTACTGCGTTCAAGCACGGTCATAGGGGTTCCTCCCTTGCATGACAGGTGGAGGTGGAGGAAGTGGAGGAAGAGGAGGTGATGGTGGTGGAAGAGGTGGTGGTGATGGTGGTAGTGTGGTAGAAGAGGTGGTGGTGGTGGTAGTGTGGAAGAGGTGGTGGTGGTGGAGAAGGTGGAGTAGGAGCAACTGCGGGGGTGGGGGTGGAGTGATGGTTGAAGAGGAATTGGAAGAGGAGATGAAGATGAAGAGACGCAAGTACTCGAGTCCCAGACCATGCCATGATCCTGTTGCTACATGGAACATCAACATATTCATCATCGCTCTAAGGACACGGGAAGCTGACCTGCAACGAATAATACCGCGATCATCGAACAGAAGGAAACACTTAACAGCTTGAGCCAATTAGCACAGGGAAACCCACTCACTCACAGCAAAAGCAAGCCGACAGACCGCCACTAATAGATGCTTCATAAAAGACCTAATGAATAAGATGAGCTTTTCGATGTTTACCTTGCAATTGATCTCCGTTGCAAATGAAGAGGGAGGCAGATATACCAAGACGTGATAATCGTCTTTTAAGAAATGAGTTAACATGGAGACTATACCATGATGCGTCTTGTTTCGTCGAAAGATTTGCTTCGCGCGACGGGGAGGGGGGAGGGGGGGAGGGAAGAGTGACAAAACGGCTATCAATGGGATGATCAGAAATCACTTTTATAATATGACACTGATAATCGCTAATGAATAGCTAATGAATACTCCCTCCCGCCGCCGCCCCCTGCCCCTCGCCACCACCTCCTCCCTCCTTCATCCTTCCTCCTCCCTTCTCCCTCCTCCCTCCCTCCCCCTCCCTCTCCCTCTCCGTCTTTCTTCGTTGATCCGTTGATTTTTTCACTCCAGCCGAGTCGAAAGGCGATATCAAAGCTAGAAAGTACTCGTGGGATCGACGTCCGCCCAGCTCCCTCTCCTCCTAATGATCACTTCACGGAGACGAAGGAGGGGGAAATCGGTGCAGCGCCAGAGAGAAGGGCGGGGAAACGAGACGAGTCGAGACGGGAAGGGAAGGGAAGGGAAGGGAAGGAAAAGCGAGAAGAAATGGGTGAGGGGCAGGAAGGAAGGACACGAAAGGAAGGGAAGGAAAGGGAAGGGAAGGAAGAGCGAGAAGGAATGGGGAGGGGCAGGAAGGAAGGACCCGAAAGGAAGGGAAGGGAAGGGAAGGAAGAGCGAGAAGGAATGGGGAGGGGCAGGAAGGAAGGACACGAAAGGGTGGGAGATGGAATGGGGGAAACGAGGAATGGGGAGGGGCAGGAAGGAAGGACGAAAGAGTGGGAGTGGAATGGGGGAACGAGGAGGAATGAGGAGGGGATGGAAGGAAGGACGAAAGGGAGGGAGATGGAATGGGGAGTAAAACAAGGACGAAAAGGAATTGGGAGGGGAAAGAAGGACGAAAGGGAGGGAGAAGGAATGGGAAGAGAATGAAAGACGAAAGGAAGGGAAACGAAAGGGGAAGAGAAGAAAGAACGAGAAGGAATGGGGACAGAAGGAAGGAAGAAGGAACAGGGAGGTGCAGGAAGACAGGGCAGACGGAAATAGTACATTTAAATGTTATATATATGTATGTTACGCAAATGTCGTCGATGTGTTACGGAGTGCAAACGCACTTTGACTCATGCGCAAGATTATGCGAACTTATTATTTGTTTTTGTTATAGTATTTGGAGCTCTTTGCTTGCGAAGATATGCAAGTTATTAAGGGAAATATTGTGAATGAAGAAAATCGAAAGAGGAGTGAGTATGCGCGCCAAGAGTGGAGAAATGGTGGGCAATGAGAGGGTGAGGGCGGAGTTGGAGTGAAAGTGGAGTTCATAATCTCCTACTTAACCATTTCGAATAGAGAATTGATTCCTTGGTTCCTCCGATAATGTGTTTTAAATTATAATTTCTTGGGGTACGTGTATCGACAGTCTCGGGAGGTGTAATCCCTCTTTTTCTCTCTATTTGCAATTGCACTCAAGGGAGATATACGTGCGCAGGTGCAGTCCAGGAGCACATGAATATTACAATTATTTTTTCCCTCTTTTTGTTCAGCTCCATGGAGAGGGTGGACGTGGCTGATCCATTTCTATTGGACAAAAGAGCTAATCAATGCAAAGCTGATATACATAGGGGATTGAGACCCGATTTGCTCTGACAGGTATATGTCCAGGAGGGGAGGTAATCGAGGTCTTTACGGGTCGCATGTGTGGGAGATAAGGTCCGGACTAACGACTAAAGCCCAGAGCCCTGACCATCTCCCTCACCTCACGTCGCTCCTGCAAGGGTCGCCATCACGCCATCCACCGCACACTAGTTAGCAGGGTCTGCTGATGGTGCGGCATCATTATGGTGATCATGGTGCTTCAGTTTCTCTACGAGGCTCCTTGTGAATGAAACAAAGGAAGATCGTGATGTCAACCTTCAATAGCGTGCTGTTAATTTCCATTCGGAGGTCGCACTTCAGGAATGTTGAGGCTGACGTACCTTTGTCGAAAGGTTAATGACGTCGTCGGAAGATTAGTGACGTCATCATCCTCGCTATTTTCGGGTCAGATATTGGGTACTATGGGTGGTTCTTTGGTCTGTCAAAACATGTCTGATATATCCATCGTATTTTTTTCTTTGCCTTTGTAATGCAACGCGATATAGTTCTAGAAATGATATAGTGTATCATTGGAGATCGAAGATATTGCATACGTAAGCGGGTCCATTGAAATCAGCCATACATATCTCATGTTTAGATTGCATGGTTGATTTCCAAGGTCGAAAATAACATTGGCAGCAGATACACTACTTAATCATTACGGAGCCTGCAAGCCATCTGTCATAGAGCGTTACCTAAACTTTCCCCTTGCACCTCGACCTAGTCTTCGAACTCTGCCCTCACAACCGCAAAATCATAGGCTTTGAGCCCTCGCACCGCTCATTCAGCCTCGTGAACTAACTCCACTCGATAGCCAACAAAATCTCCCTCTCTCTGCTGCTCCTTCTCCGCGCTCCTCACCCCCACGCTCTCCCCTCCCCTCCCCTCCCCACTCCAGCCCGTGGGCGTGGGTGCAAGCAACCTCCCTTTCCCCTCGTCGCCCTCCCTCTCCTACTTCAGGCTCTCAAAAAGATCCCGAATCTCGGCGCTTGTCTCAGAATCTCTCGCCTCTTCATTCCGTCACTCGACTTCGATTACTAAGCCCGAGCCCTGTCGACACAAAATATAAATATTCGCGGCTGATTTGAACACCTCCTTTCTTCCCCCTCCGCTGCGCCCCTCTGTGTCTCCTCTCCCCTCGAGTCCATCGGCACTTGACCGCGGGCTGTCTATGGGCGTATCTCAAGCTGGCATCGCTCATTCGGCGTCTTGGCCATCGTCAGCGCGTTCGTGGAATCTGCTTTGTGTATTCGTGACCGCGGCGCTGCTTTTACGGGCCGTGACTCGCTGGCTGTTCGCCGGCTTCGGGAAACGATGGGCGACGTGACGTAGGTGAAATGCACGTCAGGTCAAAGCTCAGTCTGAAATGTAGTCTTCTGGCGTTTCGATCAATGGCCGCGCTTCGATCTGCTTTCGGATAAAGATTCCAAGATATATAACACGTCTGCGGTCGAATGGTGTATTCTAGAGCAGGCT
>BOPN01002696.1:83777-86277 GCA_017312705.2 Penaeus japonicus | reverse complement strand
CTCCCCGGCCAAAGGAGTATCTTCCAGTCAGCAAGTAAGGTCCTAGTGATTATTCATGCAACTGCTCTGCTATTGTCAATGATTCGCAGCGAGTGCAAGCGACCGCCCCATATTCCTTCCCTTCTTGCTGTTGTCACCTAGCATTTGTCATCTCGCTTTCCCTCTATTATGCTCTGTAACCTCTCCGGCTGTTACCGATAGTTGGTCTCCATCGCCTCATCGTTTCCCCTCGTCTTTCTTTCTTCTTTTTTTTCTTCCTCTTTTTTTTTAATCTAATTTCCCGACGCCCCCTTCTATTACCTTTTAATGAACAGTGCTTGCTCATTTTCCATTATCGTGCTTCCCTTGCTTCCCCATTATCATAAATTTCTTTGTTTTCCCTTGGCGCAACCCCTTTTTAATTTTCCTCGCCCTCGCTTCGCGTCTTTGACATTTATATTCTCTGTCTGACTCTCTCCATCTGTATGTGTTTCGTCCAGTGTGTTATCATCTACGGTCCCTCGCCATTTTTCCCCCTCTATATCTACCTCCATCTCTTTATTTGTTTGTCTCTCTTCCCCTCGTCATCCGGTTTCAAATTTTCCGGATCATTTCCTCTTCAGGATGTACACAGTTATGACATATCCGTCACTTTACTTAAAACTGTCGTTTCTCGCTTTATTTTTTTTTCTCTCTCTCTCTCTCTGCATTCTGTTCTTTCTTTTCCCGTATCCTACCTTCCTTGCACACTCCCTACCCTCTCTCTTACAGCGCAGTCTACCAACCGTTCCTTAAAGGCCAACGCTTGTAAGTTTACGAGGTACAAGATAAAAGTCCTCATGGATTGAAGAGGTTCAAGTGTGAGGTGCCTCTACGCACTGATATCGAGCCCTTAAGAAAACCCATAGCTTTTTATTCTCTTTGCCTTGCACTCTCTCTCTCTCTCTCTCTCTCTCTCTCTCTCTCTCTCTCTCTCTCTCTCTCTCTCTCTCTCTCTCTCTTTCACTCAAGATTCAGGAATGCGAAAATAAACAAGGCACTTTTCGAGTTTTTCGTTTGATTCTCCATTTCGTTCATGTTTTTGGCCTCTTGTTTGCGCACGAGTGTTAGGGAGGTGGAGAGAATATTTACCTTATCCACTGTGTACGTTTTTATTGCTCATTCATATACACGTATAAGAGTTTGAGATATCTGACCAATTAGCGATAACCACATGGTTACTTTGAAAGATTTGTTAGAATGTGGTTTTCTGAGTACCAACAAAGATGAGAGCTTTATCTGCTCGTGAAGATAAAGCTCTTCACAGTATTATTTCTCTTTTGTTGCATCGCCGTTCACCGGCAAATATTTGGGTTGATTTAACTTTATTTGCGTGATCTTACAGTCCCGCCGTGGGTCACGTGACCGAGACGACTCGTGTCGGGGTCACCTTTACTTAGTGACACCAGATTTAGCCGCGGGCGACAGAAATAAGTTTCCTCCTCGCTTATTTTTTTCGCGTAGCCTCTTTTTCTCTTGCTCCCTTTTCTTCTCTTTTATATTTTTTTCTTGCTCGCCGGCTTCTTGTCCCACCCACCTCTCTCTCTCTCTCTCTCTCTCTCTCTCTCTCTCTCTCTCTCTCTCTCTCTCTCTCTCTCTCTCTCTCTCTCTCTCTCTCTCTCTCTCTCTCTCTCTCTCTTTAAAAAAAAAAGAAAAAACGTTACTGAGTTACTCCAAACCCCCGCAATAATTAGTTCACATCGTGTGCGTCCAACACGTCTGTTTTGACTTCCGCCGTCGTGTTTTGGACATGTTTAGGGTGGTTGATCTAGCATCCGATAATGCATGTGGGGAAACCGTAGCCACGTAAAGCAGTCGCCGCGCTTTCTCTCTTCCCAACTGCATCTGCCTTCAAAGGAACAGGGAGCGAGAGTGTGTAGCCCCTGACACTTCGCCGTTAATAGAACTGACACCGTTCCTCTGTGGGAGGTACAGGGGGAAGGGAGGGGAGGAAGGGGGAAGGGGGAAGGGAGGGGAGGGGGGGAGGGGGAAGTGAGGAGGGGCTCAAGGTTATGCTTATGTCACCGAAGGGGAGGAAGGGGTCACTCAAGGAGAGGTAGACGAGGCTCAGACACGAACCAAGAAATCGTTCTTTTACTCTAGTCTATTTCAGTCTTGCTCTCAATTTCCCACCCTAAGTAACAATCATTACACATCAAATCAAGGATGCAACATAAATATATCCTCTATTGCAAGAGGCCATAAAGTTGTCACGCAGTTCCTCATAACTTCAAGGAAGTTGATATTACTTGATACTCTGGGCTATGATATTGCAACTGTCTGTGTTGCGAGCCTTCGGTTAGTTTCAGGTTGTTTATGCCGTCAGTGGTAAGCCTCTCTTCTTTTGACTGAGCTTTATCAGTGATTAACGTACGCGTGTTTTGTCAGAGGCGAAGAATTCGATACAAAGTGTATGATACGTTCCTCAGCCCGATGAGCTAATTGAAAATATCCCCCGATCTCTGAAACATTAGATATTCTG
>BOPN01002696.1:73777-78777 GCA_017312705.2 Penaeus japonicus | reverse complement strand
TATCTACCTCTTCATATTCTTCTCTTCATATTCATCTCTTCACATTCATCTCTTCATATTCCCCTCTTCATATTCCCCTCTTCATCTTTCACTCTTCCCCTATTCCTCTCTTCCTCTCTCCCTCTCCCTTTCTATGAACACCTATGTCATGGTATTATAAAAAAAACAATCAAATTAATACTTACTCCTCTTTTTTCAGGTAAATGGTGTTTAGATGACATGTGGCGCATTCCCGAGAGGTAATGTAAGGATTTATTTTCCGTCTTTCTGTCTCGTAATCGCTCTAGTTCGCTCTGACATTGAGGTCATTCCCAAGGATCTGGCCCTGGAAGTAAAGCCAAACTCTCTTGCCTCGCGATTTGCACTTCAGAACTTATTAGACTGGCGAAAAGTGATAGTAATAAACAAATAGTAATAACCATGACCCATCGAGTCAGAGGTGATGCAGTAAGAGTAAAGTAAAGGCTGAAAAAAGGTAAACAGAACAAGGGGTCGATTACTGTATCAGCATGACGCGACGCGGTGAGAGGGTGAAGGGCGTTGTTCCGTTCCAATAGTAAGACTTTTCTCTGATAACAAACTCGCCTTCAGGTATTCCAAGTGGCACTTGAAGGCTTGGTCAGCGCCTTGGCGGCACTCCTGATACTTGACCAGACTTCCGATCTCGCAAGCCCAGTTAGTCAGGGTCTTCGAGTAGCAGGCGATCGATCACTCTACGAGAGTGAGGGTCGATTTCGAGATATCGCAATCGATTTTTCTCCTCCTCTAAGATGAACCGGTAATATCTTGAGGTACTTCGTACAAAAACTCAATGGGAAAGGGACAGCCAGGGGGAATGCTGGCGAGGAGGACATTGCCGTTTCCAATGATGACATATCGCCTTGACAGAGGCGGTGCTGATGCTGCATTCCCTGACTTCCTCCTCTGGGGAGGGAGAAAGAGAGACGGAGAGCGTAGAGGAAGACGGAGAAAGAAACAGAGAGAAGGGAGGGAGGTGGAGGGAGAGCTCTGTCTATGTGGGGGTGCCAAGGGAGAAAGGGAGGAAATGTAGGCATGACACAGATAAAAATGGTGCGAGGTTCCGAAGCGCAGTTCCGCACAACAACTCTTCGAGCGGCCACACGTGCACCGGCGGGACGCGGAACTAATCAAAACATCATTTATCCGGATTAGGCAGCTCTTCCTCCCCGTAATGATTCCTAAGTGATCAGCTAATGATTTATTTCCCCTTGTGTGTATACGTTAAGATTTGTATATTTATTATATCGTATCAGCGTGAGCATCACCAGTTATGCTTTCAGTGCGGCGTGAGAGCTCGCTTGTGATGCAGCGACCTCGTAAATATGTCTCGAGTGTATATGCGTGAGTCTTTAAGCATTCCATTGTGTGAGTTATTTTGAGTTCATTTCTTTCCCGAGATTATGCAAATAAAGTTCAGAAATCTGATGCATTTGGTCGTGATTTATCGCCTCTCCGTTGTTTTGCCTTGCTAAGAACATATCATCTGCTATAAAGGCCGTGGGTGGGCCGCTGCCGCCCGCCCGCCCGCGCCGTGCGATTTGTGCCGTGGGCGTAAGTGAACGTGTTACGGTTTCAGCGCTCGTAGGAGGCGGCGCTGCCTGATGCGGCAAACGACTCTAGTTATCTCTCCTTCCCTTCATTCCGCCCTTCACTGCTTCTCCTCACCCCTCGGCTTTTCCCCTTTCCCCCTCGGCTTTCCACACTCCCTCTAGTATGCCCCTAACCCGTCGGTTTTTGTCACACCCCACAGCTTTCTCCTCTCCCCTCACCCCTCAGCATTCCCCCTCTCCCTTCAACCTTCCCCCTCATCCCTCAGCCTTCCCCTCCCCCCTCAGCCTCCCCCTCACCCCTCAACCTTCCCCTCACCCCTCAGCCTTTCCCTTCATCCCTCAGTCTTCCCCCTCATCCCTCAACCTTCCCCTCCCCCCTCAGACTTCCCCTCCCCCCTCAGCCTTCCCCTCACCCCTCAGCCTTCCCTTCCCCCTCTCAGTCTCCCCCCTCCCTCAGCCTTCCCCTCATCCTTCCCCTTCATCCCTCAGCTTTTCCCTCAGTCTTCCCCCTCAGCCTTTCCCCTCACCCCTCAGCCTTCCCCTCGGTCATCCCAACGTCAGGGCAATGTCCGAGCTGGTTGTCCTTGTCACATACACGAGTCTGCCATTGTGGAAGATGGTTCCGGTCTTTAGCAGAGGCGAGGAGAACCGGAGGTGCGGAACTAGTACTGGGGGGAAGGGGTAGAGGGAGGGGGAAGGAGGAACTGAGAGACTGAGAGTGTGAGAATGAGTGAGTGAGTGAGTGAGTGAAAATGAGTGGGTGAGAGTGAGTGAGAGTGAGAATGAGTGAGTGAGAGTGAGAATGAGTGAGTGAGAGTGAGAATGAGTGAGTGAGAGTGAGAATGAGTGAGTGAGAGTGAGAATGAGTGAGTGTGAGTGAGAATGAATGAGTGAGTGAGCTAGAGTGAGAGTGAGGGTGGAGGTGGAGAGAGCTAATGGGAGGAAGAAAGAAAAAGAGAAAGATAGAGAGAGAAAGAGAAGATAATAGGGAGAGAGAAAGAGAAGATAATAGGGAGAGAGCAAGAGAAGATAATAGGAAGAGAGCAAGAGAAGATAATAGGAAGAGAGCAAGAGAAGATAATAGGAAGAGAGCAAGAGAAGATAATAGGGAGAGAGCAAGAGAAGATGATAGGGAGAGAGAAAGAGAAGGTGATAGGGAGAGAGCAAGAGAAGATGACAGGGAGAGAGAAAGCGATAGCTCTATTCTTTCCTTTTCTTTACTAATCCACCCTTTTCCCTCCCCAATCGCTCTCTATTTCTAGCGAACCATTACTTCTTCCCATTCCCTTATGGTTCACTTTCTCAACCATAAACTACTTTCACGGTCTGGCCCCTCCCCCTCCCCCTCTCGCCCCTCCCCCCTCTCCTTGCCGGGTCCAATGTCCGCTCCTAATGAAGTCGCGGTCACTTCGCGTAGCTGACGTGCTGGTGAATTGTATGTGCAGTCACGTTGTTTTCTGACTGAGGGAAAGAAGGGTTGGCTCACTCGCTCTCTCTCTCTCTCTCTCTCTCTCCACTATCTTTTCATTTTTTCTCTTTCTTTCTCATTCTCTTTCTCATTTTCGTTCTCGTTCTCGTTCTCGTTCTCTTTTTCAGTTTTTTTTCTCTCTCTCTTTTTTCTCTTTCTCTTTCCCTCTCTTTCTATCTCTCGCTCTCTGAATGTATTTGTGCGTGTGACTTACGCTGTAGTTTATATATGTATGTGCGTGTGCACATCCCTCCTCCTGTCCTCTGCCTCTCCTGGCTGAAGAGGGGAAAGGGAGAGGTGAGGGGAGGAGGGGAAAGAGAGAAGTAAGGGGTGGAGGAGAAAGGGACAGGTGAGGAGAGGAGGAGAAAGGGACAGGTGAGGGGAGGACGGGAAAGGGAGAGGTCAGGGTAGGAGGAGAATGGGGGAAATGAGGGGAGGAGAGGAAAGGGACAAGTAGGGGGTGAGAAAAGGGTGTGGGGGGGGGGGGGCATGAAGCTCGACAAGACCTGAACTCGCACACCCTAATGACTCTTGAGACAGTGTTAATCCTGCCTGTCCTGCACTTAGACGAACAGTGGTCATTAGTTCTTATTCTTGGATGGATGCTATTTTGGGAGATGATGTCCGTCATGACACGGGCCCTGCATGACGTAAAACAACAGGCTGTTTACGAAACCTGATCGCGGTTAGGCCTGAGGGGATATCAACTACCATAAAAAAGAAACTTCAGGTTAACGAAATGGAAGTTAGAGAATAGAAGGAAATCTAACAAGAGAATGGCCTCTATTATACTATGATAGTATGGTAGTAAGGTAATATATTGTAAGGTGTCAAGAATCCAAATTCCATAACGTGTTGCAGCGAGACGTTTGTTGAGACTAGTCGAGATATTACCGTGTTGTCAATGTATCAACCTGCAGCAAGCCGGTATATCGGGGAATAAAGTGAGGTATTGTGTCAAGATGATATCAACGTGGTGGGATTACGTTCAGACGGTTATTGATGCGTGTCGCTTTTAATATCCGTGTTGATTTTATTTTTATTTTTTTCCCAAAACTCTCTGAATTGAAACCGTGAATCCGCGAAATATGCGAACGGTCTTTTTCGCATGACGTCGAAGAGTGGCGCTGGCGTCGACCCAAACGGTTTGGCAATACGTCAGAAAGGAGTATATTAGAGGGTAACAAATTAATAATAGCTCTTATTCGCCGGGCAAGTCATGTGTGAAATGTAATAAGACAAGTTTCATGATACATTTGACCTCTGTCTTACATCTTTCTCTCTTACTTTCTCTCATGCTCTCCCTCTCTCTTTCCCTTTCTCTCTCCCTCTTCCTCCCTCCCCCCTTTCTTCCTATTCCCCTCCCCTTCCACCTTCCCCCCTCCCTCTCCCTCTCTCCCCCTCCCTCTCTCCCCCTCCCTCTCTCCCTCTCCCTCTCTCCCCCTCTCCTCCCTCTCCCCCTCCCTCTCTCCCCTCTCTCCCCTCCCTCTCTCCCTCTCCCCCTCCCTCTCTCCCTCCCTCCCTCCCTCCCTCTTTCCCTCTCTTCCTATTCCCCTCCCCTTCTACCTCCCCCCTCCCTCTCCCTATCCCACTTTCCCCCTCTCCCTCGTTCCCTCTTCCCCTGTCTGTCACACCACACACACACTCAAAATAACTTTTAACAATGGCGTTAACTTTTCTAATTTCATACCTGAACCTTGAACATAGTCTTGAGGAGGGAAGCGTTAGGCAGAATGTATATGAACAGGAAAAGAGTTTGCACGTTGGATGTGACGAGTGTGATGGTGATAATAAATCTGTTAATGAACATGTTTGGAAGTTCTGCTTGCTGTGACGTCACCGGGGAGAGCGGAGTGTAGAGAGGAAGAAGAGGGGAGTGAAATTAAAGGGAAAGAAGGAAAATGATAGAGATATAGAGATGTAGAGCTCTCTCTCTCTCTCTCTCTCTCTATATATATATA
>BOPN01002696.1:65000-72952 GCA_017312705.2 Penaeus japonicus | reverse complement strand
GAGAGAGAGAGAGAGAGAGAGAGAGAGAGAGAGAGAGAGAGGGAGAGAGAGGGAGAGAGAGGGAGAGAGGGAGAGAGGGAGAGAGGGAGAGAGAGAGAGATCCGCGCCAATTGCACAGGGGATGTGGATGATGATGGCCAATGATGGTCCGGCGCTCGTTCGTTGATGGGAGGTGCCGATGGGCGGGACCGCGGGTCACACGCCATTGCCCGCACGTCTCCTTGCTGGGATGGCCTTTTTTTCGGGACATTTTTTCACAGGCCATTTTTACTTATTTTTTACCTGTATTACGCATGTGGCTACTACATTTAGTGTTCATTCGGCAAGATTGAATAGAATAGCGAACAGCCCTAGAGAGGTTATTGCACCACGGGCGGGGATGCATGCACGCCAGCAAGCGGGCAGTCAGCAGAGCAAGCAAGCAAGCTACAGGGGAAGGGTGAGCGTGTAAGGGACACAGGTAAATCTGGCAGTCATAATTTGCATATTCATTTAATCCTGGAGACGAGCTCGTGTGTCAGGTAACTCGGGGTCATTTTTGTCGCCACTGAACCTGATATATCGCCCTCAAGAGCCTTTGATCATGCCGCTTTGCATCTTATTGACCGGCGGGGGTTTCGTTTCTTCATTGCCTTAAAAAAAACAAAAAACATTTTGTGGTTGACGCTGTTGTTTCCATTCCGTCTGAGAAAATAGTAAGACACACACACACACACACACACACACACACACACACACACACACACACACACACACACACACACACACACACACACACACATTCACACACACATGTGTATGTATCAAAATGTGTGAATGTGCATACGAGCTTAGATGTGCGTACATGCGTATATGTTGCTTCTCCTTCTACCTGCAACCAATTTCATGAAGAAAGAAATCCAAGAAAAAGGGAAACTGACTAATAGAGACACTGGGAAAGGATTGAAGGAAATAGGAGAGGGCGAGGAGGGGCGAGGACACACCTCTTCCTTTACATCATTTCTTGTGTTTTGCTTCTTTTTCACCGATTGCTCATCTTCTGCTTTCACTATTTCCTCTATTTCCACAGATTCCCCCTTCTCTTCTTTTTCTCCTTTCCGTGGCCTCTCCTTTCTACCTATACACACCTTTCCCAATGCTGTATGTTCCTCTATCCTCTCATTTTCATGGTTTCCCTCACCCCCTTCCCCTTCCCCTTCCCCTCCATTCCAATTTAAAGCGAGTGAGAATGATCTCAAGCTTCCACAGACGAAAAGTTGCAAGTGCAACCGCTCAGCACAACAGCGATTCGGCGTTTCCCCTCTCTTCCCCAGTGCCTACACCCCCCCCCCCCCATTTGCGTGTCATTTCGCCTTCCATCGCCTCTGCTGCTGCTTCTCCCTGCCTCCCTACTTGTCCCCTCTCCTCGCCCCTTGGTCCTCGCCTGCATTTATCTCCTCGTCCAACTCTTCCCCTCTCGTCCGCCCTCTCACCCCGCCAGCCCCTATCTTGTCCATGACATGACAAACGGGTTCAATTGCGGGAATTACGTATCCCAGCGTCACAAAGACATTTTTGAAACGTATCTCGAGATGGCGGAGGTTATTCCAATGTCCCTCAATTCCTCGGGAGGAACTACGCCGTGACAAAAGTTCTTAGTTCAGCGTCTTCTTTCGCCTCCCTTCATCGCGGCCGCCGCCTCGCACCTCTTCCTCGCGCCGCCCTCTCTCGCCTCTCCTTCCTCCGCGCGCGTCTTTTTTTCTTCTTCTTCTTTTACTTCTTCTTCTACTCTCTCGCCTCTCCTTCCTCCGCGCGCGTCTTTCTTCTTCTTCTTCTTCTTCTTCTTCTACTACTCTCTCGCCTCTCCTTCCTCCGCGCGCTTCTTTTTTTTTTCTTTCTTTCTTTCTTTCTTTCTTTCTTTCGTTCTTTCTTCTTCTTCCCCTTCTTCTTCTACTCTCTCGCCTCTCCTTCCTCCGCGCGCGTCTTTTTTTTTTCTTCTATTTCTTCTACTCTCTTGCCTCTCTTGATGATGTGGTTGTAGTTCGGCCATTGTGTGCGCTGATGGATGAGTTAATGGGATGAGTAGATGGTAGGGTGAGTGAGGCGAGATAAGTGGCAGTGCGGGTGAATTTGTGGTATTGTGTGTCAATACAACAATATGCATTCAACGCTAATCCTGCCATTTCAGCTCCATAGCCAGACAACCGTCAATCTTATACTTGACCTCACTTCTTCCTTCCCTCCTTCCACCTTCCTTTCCTTCCTTCCTCCCTCCCTCCCTCCTTTCTTCCTCCCTCCCTCCTTTCCTTCCTTTCTTCCACCCTCCTTTCCACCCTCCCTCCCTCCTTCCCTCCTTCCCTTCTTCCCTCCCTCACTCCTTTCCTCCTTCCCTCCTCTTGTCCCTCGTAGCACCCACCGTCACTCCCGCCCTCCATTAAAACCTCCTTAATTTAACTTCACCACAAAAACATTTTCGTCACGGTGACAGATTTCCTTCTTTGCCTCTCCGCGCCCCTCCCCCTCCCCCCATCCTCCTCCTCCTCCTCCTCTTCCGTCAACACCACAAACAAGACTAATAAATGATGATAACGATGGTGAGGATGATGATGATGAGGAGGATAACGGCTGTGTTATTTTTAGAAGCGTGATCATTTCTCTATAGCTCTGATTAAAATGGCAATTGAAGAATATGTTTGCAACAGAGAGCCTCATAGCACCATTGCATTACTCAGGGCTATAAATCTGCTCATTACTTTTATGATTATTTTTCATCATTATTAGTGACGATATTATTATCATCCTTTCCATCATTACCAATACCATCACTACTGTTATGATCAGTATTCCTTTTTGCATCACCATTACTATTATCATTGGTGTTATTAAGATCATCATCAACAGCAGAATTACAATTAATATATTAGTTAAAGTTGAAGAAAAGTGAAAGCAAGAAACGAGTTTTTGATACCGTATTTAAGAGTTCGAACATTAGACCACAGTCGTCCGTTTCCTTTCTTTGTTTACCTCTTGCTTCTACGCGTGTCATTATCTTCGATTCTTATGCTTCGGGTTCTTCGTTTTCTTATTCGTATTGTTATTCTTTATCTTCGCTTTCTTTTATTTCTTCGCCTTCGTTTTGTTCTTGTTCGTCTTCTTCGTCGTCGTCTTTTTCTTTTTCTTTTTCTTTATCTTCGTTTTCTTCATCATCATTGTCGTCTTTTTTTCTTCTTTTTCTATTTTTTTCTTCTCTTTCCTTTTCTTCTGCTTCTCTTTCTTTTATTTCTCTTTTTCTTCTTCTCTTGCCATCTATCTTTCTTCCCCGTTTTCATCTTCTTCGCCTCCTCCTCTTTCTCTTTCTCCTCTTGCTCCTTCTCATTTTCTTTCTCTCTTTCCTTTTCCTCTTTCGCCTTTTCCTCCTCCTCCTCCCTTTCCTCCTTTTCTTTCTCCTCTTCCACTTCCTTCTATATCTCCTTTTCCTCCTCCTCCACCTTCTTTCGTTCCTCCTCCTATTTCTTATCCCCTCTACTCCCATCTCCCCCCCCCCCCTCGCTCACCCTCTCTTCCTTCCTTCTCCCTCTTATCCCCCTCCCACTCCTTCTCTTCCCCCTCCCACCCCTTCTCTCCCCCCCCGTCCCACTTCTTCTCTTCCCCCCCCCCCCTGTCCCACTCCTTCTCTTCCCCCTCCCCCCCACCCTTTCCTCTCTTCTCCCCCCCCCACCCTTTCCTCTCATCTGCCCCCCCCCCCCACACACACCCACACACACAAAAAAAAAAAGATGTACTCAGGCTATAGCCGTCTCGTCCCCACTGTCCTCGACTCTCAACCTGCCCCAAGTGCCAGCCGGGCCATGACGTCACGCCAGGAAAGTGGGGAAGGGGGGGGGTAGGGGGGTAGGTGAAAGGAGGCAGCGTTATTTTCACGTATAATATTGTTGTTACAGGCGGGGTTTTGGGCGCTCTAAAACACGGAGGTTGAATTAGCAACTGGTGTTATCTCAGGCAGAGGTAGTCAGAGAGAGAGAGAGAGAGAGAGAGATAAGAGGGGAGGGGAGGAGTAAGGCCAGGATAACAGCCCGTTGTTTAAGCAAGGGGGATTAAGATAGGCTAGTTCCGGCGAATACAATGAGCGCAATGGATGACCCGCTCTCATAAGCATGGAGGTGGGGGGGGGGGGGGACTTGATCTATAGGACTCGTCTGTGGTCACTCAATTGCAAAGGTATCGGTATTACGGAATAGGGTATGTACGTGAGATATTGGAAGATTTCGGTACATGAGGCACCGTGGACACTTAAGTGGTTGAAAGTAGTCAGGGCGAAAGTATGTAGTATGGCCGGTAATTGGTAGTTAGTGAGTTAGTTAGTATGGATTCGGATACAATATTTGAGACGGTTGTAGATGTAGCGGTAACTCTAACGAATGTTGCAAACAAAGTTTTTGGCGCAGAGGGCAGGTGTTGGCACGGGTCACGCCTCGGCGATGAACGGTCGAGTGATCCGCCGTCAGAGCTGTCAGAGCACCTGGCAAAACTCACTGACAGCCGAGCCGACGACCATGGGACAGGAGTGCGCGCGCTGCCAGCTTTTTTTTTAAAGACATTTAGGGATTAAAATGTGATCGTAAATTAGTTTTCATTGTCGTCGTCATCATCATTATCATAACTGGTGTTATTTTCATTATTAGTATTATCAGTAGTAGTGATAGTATCATTATATTTCAAAACTGCTCCAGTTAGGCCTATTTTTTTGCATGTTTATCTTAACTCGCCGTGACTTTGAGATGAGTAATCACCTCAAGTGACTGATCATGTGACGTCATCACTTTTTTATCTGTTTTTTTTTTTTTTTCAAGGATGACCAACAAATATGCAACTTGATAATTATGTTGAGAGAACTTAGGCTTGAGCAGTAAGTCTATTTGATAAGCATTCATCCGATAAACTGTAATATTTTCTATCGAGCATTAATGAGTATTTGAATATTCGACCCAACTGAATTATAATGTAACAGAGATAATAAAACGCATTTTACTTACGGATGTCCTGTGTGATTATACCTTCATTGACACGCTATTGTTTTCCCGTTGGACGTCACACTTCAAGGCCAAAATAAGCCTTGATTGCTTGTTTTAAGATGCAGAACGCTTATCCGTGTGTATGTTAAGCTTCATGAAATGATAATATTTGTATATGTTTGAACTTTATAAGTCGTTGCTTGTGTGAGATTCTCAATGCCGGATTTGCTTCTTTGTGTGGCTATGTGTGCTGGCTTTCCTGTGGGTAAAAGTATGTATTCGTTTGGGTTCGTATGTATGGGCGGGGAGAGAGAGAGAGAGAGAGAGAGAGAGAGAGAGAGAAGTGGTGGCGCAGCATTGTGATGTTGTGCCGCATAAATTAGAGCTTTAATATCCTTGCCAGTGTCATCGATACCTCCAGGTAGAGATAAGAGGAGGGCAATGTTCGCGCGTTGGGGAATACATTTTATTTTAGCAAGCACGGCTGACCCCCCCCTCCCCTCCCTCGTCATCACACAACGGTTAGCCCGTGAGTGAGCTCAGTCCAGTTCAGCGAGATTTGTGAACTGAGTCTTACGCCTCCTGACTGCCTCCTCTCTGTCCTCTGCGTGCGGCTTTCCCCTCGCATCCGCCTCGCCTACCAGCGGCTGGCGTGCAAGCAGCAGCAGCAGCAGCAGCAGCGTAGAGGCCCTGCCGTGACGCCATCTTGTTTCGCCGCCCCGCCGGCTGCCAGGCTTAAGAAGCAACCATTGAGTCAGACATTGGAGCGTGTTTCGCATCGTTTCTCTTGTCCACTAAGGTTCCCACTGAAAAGGAGTAGGTTCTTTTATTCATCTGTGTAAGCGAGACGATTATTTTGTCATGAATCACATGAATTAATAACATGGCATTTTGCTACGTATATTAATTACTCTATTCGGTCCCGCCTTCAGAATAATGGGGAGTTTTCGCCTAGGTGCTTTGTTCCCGTATTACATTGCATACTCTTGCTTCCTGCCTTCAGGTATTCTTATTTCCCCTTAATTATCCGTTTCACATTACGATGTCAGCCCCTGGATTCCTATCCTTAGTCTTAGTCATCACCTCTCTCCATGCTTCAACTTCCCAGGCCTTCTTAATGCCCATTACAGCCCTCCCGCCCTTTACGCCGCTTCTGAACGCCTGGTAATAGCACAGCTGACCTTCAGATCAGTTCAGTGAGTTTCGCTGAACTCGAGTCCGCCCGCAACTGTAACAAAGTTGAGGCGCGTGCCTACCATCGCCACTTTTTGCTTGTTTACGCAAGTTATCTACAACCCCATCCGCGATCCGCAGGGACGCTCGCCCTCGCCCTTCGTGCCGAGGCTGTCATCAAGGTTGGCGCCGTTCGCCTCCCTTCGCTACACATTCTACAACAATGTAGGGTTTTATAGCAGCAGGCGCAGATCTGTGTCTCGGGATCTCATTACAGAGATAGCAAGACTCTCTCTCTACGCTCTCTCGTTCATCCTCTCGGTCACAGCCTTGCCCTTTGTCCTCTGCGCTCACTGCCCACCCAAGATCTGCGCACACGGCACTGGCACTGTCCCTCGCAACCCAAAAAGAATTTTCCGCACCTCATTAAAGTACGAGTGAGCCACACACTTTCACCGCGCTATCCGATATTCATTTCATGTTTCTTGACTCATTCCCTCCGAGCGTCACTTCTCAATCATTTGTTTCCTTGGCATTCGGAGAAAGACAAGAAACGTTGAAGCTAGTGCAAAGTCGACGGAGGTCATCGCCATTACCATATTTTCAGCGTGTATGTCGGCGTCATCGGTGTTTACATTTCCCAGGAGAAACAAAAGAGCTAAGTGCAATAATGCGGTACAAAGGAGCATTGTTTGTTACTTCCGTCTGTGGTCAGGATGGCAACATCCATGCCATCACTCTCTCCGTACTGCGCTTCCTTCGCCCTTTCGTCCGTCGCTTCCCTCCTCCTATTCTCTCCACAGTGACACACGCTGGAAATGCTAAACAATTTGTTTTCCCGGGTATGTTTCCTCTTGGAGAAGGAAATAACACCTCGGGGAAATACATGCTTAATTAGATGATACGAAATGATTTGATGCAAAGGATATATTTAAGTGGGGATGTTTATAGACTGTGAAATTAATTTTCTTTTTCTTTCTCCAACAGGTAAATTACTCCTCTTGACTTCGCTTTTCGACTTGGTAATGTAGTAATAATTCAGTTGTCTCTACTGTTACATTAAGAATAACACATTCATACTTAGGAAGAAAACACACGGACATGTACACGCACACGGACATGTACACGCACACATACACGTACACGCACACATACACGTACACGCACACATACACGTACACGCACACATACACGTACACGCACACATACACGTACACGCACACATACACGTACACGCACACATACACGTACACACACACACACACACGTACACACACACACACACACGCACACACACACACACACACACACACACACACACACACACACACACACGCACACACACACACACACACACACACACACACACACACACACACACACACACACACACACATCCACATGCGGAGTCGCGTCGCACACACGTGCGCACACATACACCAAGAGAGAGAGAGAGAGAGAGAGGAGAAAGAGAGACGAGAAAGAGAGAGGGAGGGAGGCACACGTCCCCAGAGGCGCACCGAACACGTACATGCTCGTACATGCACGCCCACATACATGCTCACGTCCTCTCTCACCGTCTCCCCTTAACTCTGCCTCTCGCTCTCACTGCTAATGATGGTATTTACATAGAGGAGGAGCCTGGGATCGACACCCACTTGATCTCGTCTCTTCCACGTCCTCATCCCAGCTTTTACTTCCCAACTACTCGACTTCTCTTCTTCCGCGTGTCGAGATTCCACGGCCGGTCTCGACGCCCGGTCTCGACGCCCCTGCCCCCGCGCGTCA
>BOPN01002696.1:57500-60000 GCA_017312705.2 Penaeus japonicus | reverse complement strand
AGTTCTTATTTCCCTAGTCTCTCACTCTCTCCCTTTCCCTCCTCCTTCTCTCTCTCTTGCTCTCTCTCTCTCTCTTTTCTCTTTTTTCCCTTTTTTTCTCTCTCGCTCGCTCTCTATATCTCTTTCGCTCTCTCTCTCTCTCTCTCTCTCTCTCTCTCTCTCTCTCTCTCTCTCTCGTTTTTCTTTTTCTTCTCTTTCTTCCCTTTTCCCAAGCATAGTTCTTTTCCATCAGTGCTCATAATTTACCTCCTGTTTTCTCTGTCTATTTTTCATCTGAGTTTACACTGAGAGGTTTTACTGACTTCTTATCTAACTTGTTTTCCTCTTGCTCGTATTTCTTCCCTTGTTCATACATTCGCCTTCATTACCCTTCTTTCAGCTGTGTATCTTCTCCCTTTCTTTGCCTTTTCTCTCCGTTCTTGTTCTCTTGTTCTACTTCTTTCCTTCTTTTCTTTTTTTTGTTCTTTATTTCCTGGTTCACGGAGAGTCCACAAAGTTAGCCCCTCCCCTCTCCGCACACACACACACACACACACACACACACACACACACACACACACACACACACACACACACACACACACACACACACACACTTCGACTGTTCCCTCAGCAGTCACTGAGTCACTGGTGCTGTTTGACTCTGCGGTGTTCATGGCGTCTCTCTCGGTCCGTAGCATGGCTTAGCTTTCACTCGCCTCCCTGCAGAGTAGCCCCCTCCCCCCTCCCCCTCCCCCTCTCTTGGTCCAGGGGCGAAGTTCTTGCAACATGTTTAGAAATGTTAAAGCGTGAAGGCCACTGGGTGATATGGGTGAACTTTGTCCTTAGACTCCTCCCAAGACAGACGGACAGGGAAGAATGACTATGCCAAAGGCCCTCGTTAAATGTAACCAGATAGAGTACACAAACAATCATAAATTTACATCTACCAGTATAACAGTCACACACACACATATGCTTATACATGTATGTTTATGTATATGAATGTGTGTGCGTGTTCACATACTAGTATCCATAGTCACACACATCCGGTCCCTGTTTACCTTTAGCACAGGCAGGAGCAGTTCTTTCCCTTTTCATCTTTTCCCTTTTCGTTTGGTCGGGAAACGTCAGGTGGAGTGATGATCCAGTGAGGGCGTATACCTGTATATATTCATCTTGGGGGGAATTCTGTTCTTCTGTAAGAGTTTCTGTGATTGGGAGAGCAATGGTCAGACAGACCAAGTCGTATCTCGGCGCGGGAGAGCACCGTCAGCTTGTGCCTGACCGTGGGCTAGGTGGGTTGGCTCCGTCTGGCTCCCCAAGAGCCAGTACGTATCCTCTGCATCATTATATTCCGTCCAGGCGAAGCTCGACACTTATTCCAACCAACAGCTTCCCTGAGGCGAGATCGTTCGGGGTAAGAATTTTTCAGCGTTGCCCCACCCCCACCCCCCCCCCAACCACCGGGGAGAGAGAGTCTGGGGGAGTGGCGTGGTCTCTCTCCGTCTCGTCGACCGTGGTACCCCGGGGTGACGCGCTGGGTAATGATGACCCGGAATTAGATTATTTGTCCGTCAGAACGGGCCGCCACTTGGCACGGGGAAGGAACTAGGTGGGGGGAGGGAGGGCAGGGGGGAGGGGACAATCCCTGCTGACGTTGATGATAATGATTTTGAAAAGGGAGAGGAGGGAGAGAATACAAGAGGATAACAGGAAGAAATGGGAACGCGAGTATGGAAAACAGCGCAGAAAGAGGCCCTCAATAGAGCATAGCGAGAGAGAGGCTTGATCTGACAAAAGAAGAAAAAGAAAGAGTATTATATACGCAACTAGAGGTCAGAAAAAAAATTTATCTCAGAGACCAGAAATGACACGAGGCGAGAAAAGAAAAACCGGAAATATCGAGATCATGACACGGCCAGAAAACACATGGTGACGCAGCATCCCCGAAAAGCCAGGTAGACACACTGCAGCGTTTCCTTATTGATCGGCCGTGTCAACGCTAGATAAAAGGGATGAAGTATATAGATAAAACAAGATAAAAGTGAAAGGGAAAAGTCTCTCCTGGGGACGGTCGTTACCCTCTGATTCCATATAACCAAATGAAAATGGTTTGGCTCATTGCAATAATTTTATGCCTCATGAATTCCTGCTTTTTATCTTAATAATAAATTGCTAATGGATCTCCATCGCAAAATTCTATAGAGCTGTGTGTGTGTGTGTGTGTGTGTGTGTGTGTGTGTGTGTGTGTGTGTGTGTGTGTGTGTGTGTGTGTGTGTGTGTGTGTGTGTGTGTATATATATATATATATATATATATATATATATAGAGAGAGAGAGAGAGAGAGAGAGAGAGAGAGAGAGAGAGAGAGAGGGAGAGACTCTCACTCTTTCACTCACTCATTCACTCTCACTCTCACTCTCTCTCTCTCTCTCTCTCTCTCTCTCTCTCTCTCTCTCTCTCTCTCTCTCTCTCTCTCTCTCTCTCTCTCTCTCTCTCTGTTCGACAAAACCTTTAA
>BOPN01002696.1:32500-35000 GCA_017312705.2 Penaeus japonicus | reverse complement strand
GAAAGGAAGGAAGGGAAGGGGTGGGAAGGAAATTGCTTGAGAGGAAGAAGAGAATGATGTAAAAAAATAATAATAATAATAAAAGAAGACGAAAGGGACAACGGAGAGACGAAGCGGGTTAAGGAGAAGGAGATAAAGAGGTTAGGGAAGGGTTGTAACCTAAACTACCCCCCCCCCCTCCTGCCCTCCCCTCCCTTCCCTACCTTTCACTTCTCTTCTCTTCCCTTCCCTTCTCTTCCCTTCCCTTCTCTTCTCGTCTCTTCCCTTCCATCCCCTCCTCCCCTCCCTTCCCCTCCCCCCTACTATCCTTGGCCACGTCATATCAACCAGCTTGGACTCTTATGTATACATTCTTGATATTCAGGTAAAAAGTTTTCTTGCGAAATAGCATACGATCACTTGACTCAGTATGGATTTATTTAATTAACTCTCCAATTTTCAATCATTGACGCGGGCATTAGTTGTGATTGAGAAAATTGTTAATTAATTCATTATCTTATCCAATCTCGCGATCTTTGAGGTGCACAAAGAAAACACAAATAAGAAACGGAGAGGGTGGCGGAAGATGAGAGAGAGAGAGAGAGAGAGAGAGAGAGAGAGAGAGAGAGAGAGAGAGAGAGAGAGAGAGAGACGGCGACGTCGGAGGATGCGGATCTTAAGTCCTACGACTCCTGGATCACGAGACGAAAGGAGATATCCTGCAGTCATTATACTCGCAGCATCGAATGTATCAAGATTAACTGTTCTCAATGAGACAGTCATGATGACGACTTGGAGGAGACTAGAGCCAAGCCAAGGATGGGAGGGAGGGAGGGAGGGAGGGAGGGGCGCCTCGAGATCTCCTGCGGCGAGGCTTCGAGGCTCGCCAGGAGGACCTCCATGGCGACTTCTTGGCTTGGTCTGCGACATGGCTTGGCCTTCACAATTCATCTGACTTTCGTGCGCTATTACCATTCATTTTGATTCATCTTTCCCTCTGACGCCACGACCCTTTACGAAGAGATGTCTGTGCGACGCAAGGGCAGACTATATGGTGCCGTATTACACAATTCAGGGCTGTAACGGGGTGCGGCCTTTGGATGGCGTGGGAAAGTCTCATGCTAACTGGAGTAAGATCCAATAGCAGGATGATGATTATAAGAGTGTAGACGTTTTGATAGGAGAGATATTGTAGAAAATAAGTGGGCAAAATTTATGGAACCCATGTCTGTGAGCTAGAAGAAAGGGTGTCTCAGGTTCTGATCGAAGAACCATTGTAGAAAATAAGGGAGTTTAACATATTAGTTTCGAAGACTCGAAATACCAAGTCGAAGCCTTGACTATGAGCTAGTGTACATCATCGGCAGAAATGAAATGCCATAGAGAGAGAGACAAAGGGGTTGTGAGGATGAGGCTAATATCATTTGTGAAGGAAATGGCCACCCCAGCGACCGCCCAAGAAGCTGTCGCGAACCCCGGACGTCGAAACCTTCCGCGCACCAACGTCCCGATATCAGAAAACTATTCTCTGCGAACAACGGGTCCTTTTTTCATCGTCCGGATACTTCTTGGCGATTTATAAAGATGGTGTGTTATTAGAAGAGATTTCCTCCCATCTGTTCTCTTCCTCCTCATCCCTTCCTTCCTTCCTCAAACACCCTTCTTGATGACGGTAATCGCGCCTCAGAAGGGAACGAAACCCATGATCGTATCTGGAGAATATTCGCAAGATATTTTGTGGTACTTTCTGCCTCGGTTAGCTTTTTTCTAAGATGGACTAAGCCTTTTATCCAAGCATAGAAGATAATAAATGTTCTTATATTGGCTTCAAATATTCACTTAGGTTATCCTTTCTATCCTCTAATCCTCGTCTGTTTGTGGCGTTTTCTTTCCATTGCATTGATACTATCTATATACGAGAATTTCCAGCAAACAATTTGATATTCGGATAGAATTTTTTCATGATTCTTAGATTTATAAAACTGTGTGTGTGTGTGTGTGTGTGTGTGTGTGTGTGTGTGTGTGTGTGTGTGTGTGTGTGTGTGTGTATAGTAAGAGTTGTAGTAACGACAGTGTAGTCCTAAATCTGCATTTCACATGGTGCTAAGGAAGGTCTGCCCTGCACTTATGCCCGAGAGATCTCGTCTGCCTCACTTCCTGGTTTACCAAATCTTAGCTTCGCCATCAAACGTACACATGTACACATGTGTGTGTGTGTGTGTGCATAGCTATATACATATATGAATACATATATACACATACACACAAATATTTATGCACATACACACATTTACATACACATACATATATGCGTACATGCATCTCAACAAACACACACACAAACAAACACACATAGACATAATAAAGCACAGACATGTGAATTTGAAACAAAGTGAAATGCTTGACGTGAAATAGTGGCGCATCCCATTCGTGGAGGAAAAAGGGCATTCGAATGCGTTATACCTCAAGCAGATTCTACTCCACTTTGTTTATATAAGATATCGGCGTGAAGGAGATGCGG
>BOPN01002696.1:7500-27500 GCA_017312705.2 Penaeus japonicus | reverse complement strand
CACCATCATCACCACCATCATCACCACCATCATCACCATCATCTCTTTCGATTCACTGCCCTTTTCCTCGCGGGAGCATGAGCTTGTTTTCTTTCTTCGCTTCCTGCACATGTTCCTTTGAAAAAAAAATCATATTCCCTTTCTTACGTAAAACTCCCTTATCCTCACTTCTTCGTCTATCCTTCTTTTCCCTTTCCCGGATTCCATTTCTATGTCAGCCCTTCCTTCACCCTTATTCTTTTACCTATTCTTCCTACTTCTCTTCCTCTTTATTCAAGTCAGTACCATCCATCCCTATCGACATCTCCCCCCCCCCCCCATGAACTCCCTCTCTTTCCCTTTCCCTCTCTCCCCTTCCCCCCCCCCCCCTCCCCCCTTTCCCATCCCTCCACACCTTGCCCCACCATCGCCGCCATCGAATTCTTTAGTCTTCTTTTCCCATCTCATTCCCCTCCCCCCTACACTGCACTGCCCTCCCTACCCCCTTCCTCCTCCTCCTCCTTCCTCCTCCTCCTCCTCCTCCTCCTCCTCCCCCTCCTCCTCCTCCCCCCTCCTCCTCCTCCTCCTCCCCCTCCTCCTCCTCCTCCTCCTCCTCCTGCGCCTCCTACTCCTACTCCTCCTCCTCCTCCTCCTTCTCCCCCGCCTCCCCCTCCTCCTAACGTGTCAACATAAATCGTGAAGGTAACTGTCATATTGGTCTTTCTCACCTCTCGTATTATGTAGGATGTCTTAAGGAGGCGCCCGAGATGTGTCCTCGGCTTCTCTCTGTCTCCTCCATTCCCCAGAGTCTTCCTCCACACTCCCTTCCCTCCTCCTGCTTCCCCCCCCCCCCTTCTCGTCTGTAAGGTATTGGCTCCTTTTAGCGGTCACTATTACTTCGCACCTTCTTACCTTATCTTCTTCGTGGTTTTTCCTCGTCTTTCTTCTTGCATCTTCATTTCATGTTCTTGCATTTTCATTCTTTTGCACATCTATATATTCCTATGTCTTTGTCTATCTGTATATATATATTGCCTGTGTCTATTTCTGTGGGTTTTAAAAGTTAGTAAGCCTAAAGCAGGCATCGCTGATCCTGAACCCGAGTTAAGAAATAAATCAGCATTTATTATCCGCATCCGTGTTGCATTGGCCCCGATCGCTCACTTCCTAGTCCGCGACTGAATCTATCCACGTCCGCTAGTACTCGTCCCTTTCCCCTGGGCTAGGTGACCCCTTCTTCTTCCTCTTCTTCTTCTTCTTCTTCTTCTTCTCCTTCTCTCCTTCTTCCCCCTCCTTCTCCTTCTCCTCCTTCTTCCCCCTCCTTCTCCTTCTCCTCCTTCCTCCTCACCTGATGGCCACCTGCCTCCTTGGCGCGGCGTATCCCGGGCCACGAGGCCTTAGCTCCCACGAGGGTCTTCGTTGTGTCTGGACCCAAAACCAGCCATTTCAGCGAGAAAAGCTGCAAGAAGCGGCACCGGATTCCTATTGGTTCAGTTTTATGATCGTGTTCCTGTCCTGTTGCCGGCGAGGTGTCCAGGAAGTTGTTTTCTGGGCCTTCTTCTTCCCTTTCGACCGATACTTCGCCCCAACTCTGCTACAGGCTACTTGATTCCGCTTTTCTCTGGCTAGTCCTGTTCTCTCGTCAAGCGGGGATTTACGTACCCATTTGATCTTCATTATTTCCCGCTTTGTTCAAACCAGTTCAACTCCAGGAATTAGATGCATTAAAAATGCAGAAAATCGTCATCCACGCCCAATTCCTCGTAAATACCAGGAGCTACATCCCCCATTCTCCGTCGCCCTATCCCTCCTACCCCCCTACCCCCCTCTTTTTCACCGTTCTCGCACCCTTGCCCTTCGAAGGAGGTAGAGCTACGACGGGGGCCGTACTCCGGAACCTCTTTCTCCCCTCTCCTCCTCCTTCTTCTTCTCCTCCTCCTTCTTCTTCTCCTCCTCCTCCTTCTTCTTCTCCTCTCCTCTCCTCTCCATCTTCTCCTCCTCCTCCTTTCCTTCTTCACCTCCTCCTCCTCCTCTTCCTCCTCCTCTTTCTCCTATCCTTCTCCACCTTCTTCTCCTCCACCACCACCACCACCACCACCATCTCCTCTCCTTCTCCTCCTCCACCTCCTCTTCCATCTCCACCTCCTTCTCCTCCTCCTCCTCCACCTCCTCTTCCATCTCCACCACCAACTCCTCCTCCTCCTCCTCCTCCTCCTCCTCCTCCGGCTCCCCCTCCCCCTCCCCCCCCCCCTCCCCTCCCCTCCCCTCCCCTCCCCTCCCCTCCCCTCCCGCCCCTTCCCCACACCGCGCTTCTTGCGGAAGCACTCAGAGCTCCGGAGTTTTGACTTATGTGGCAGCGGTCCAATACACACCTGGCCGAAGGGAAAACTCTCCTGCGTGTAAGGATATCCTTGAAAAATATCGAGGAGGGAAGGCAAGAAACTCGTGGCCTGGCACAGGATGCCTCAGGATCGAGAAATCTAAAAAAAATAATAAAAAAAGGGGGAGACAGAAAAAACGAATTATCGATACGTCAGCTATGTTCTAGGGGGGAAGGGGCAGATTAGAGAGACATGGAAACTGTTACTGAAAAAGGTGATGTGTAGCCAAATGTATTCGAGATAAAGTGCCGGTGTACAGCATACAAAGGAAGAAAGACTTACGTAGTACTAAAGATAAACGCACTAACTAAAGTACTAACTAAATCTCATCTCTGTCTCCCCTCTCAAAAAAATCGACGCTGCACATTTACATCAGGACAGTGAAACCACAGGAGAAGCGACTGAACGTCTTGAAATAGGCACGTAAATATTAACGCTCAAACAAGTTTCCAACAAGATGATGTGAGAGAAGGAGATGCCCGATGTACGATAAGATGCTCCGACAAGTACGCGTCTTGAGAGCATCTCGGAAGGGGCGGGAGGTGTAAAGGAGTCAGACTGTGAGGAGAAAATCAGCACAGAATGAGGGAAAAGGAGAAAGGGAATGGAAAGAAAGGAAGAAAGGGGGCGAGGAGAAAATGAGGTAACGAGGCAAGATACGATTACATGTTTCTTAGTGAGGGGCTCTAACTTCCGGCTGAAGATCCAGGCGTGTGACTCGCCTGCTCTTTCCTGCCTATCACCTGCTCCTCGCTCTTGTATGTCTACGTCTCTTTGTTTCACCTTTTTCACAATTGTTATTTATCTTGCCCCCCTCCCCCTCCATCTCCCATAGTCCTTTTTTTTTATCTTATCTCCCACTCACTGTCTTCATCTCTCTTAACGCATTTCTCACTCCTCTCTTCTCATGTCCTCAGACGTCCTTCTCCTTTCTTTCACTCTCAACGGGTTCCGGAAGAGCTTGACACTGATGCTTAACTCGTCTGAGCACGAGCAGAGTCACGTCGCCGCCGATGCGTGCACGTCACCTCGTTTCGGGATGTTAGAGATGCCGCATCCTTCCCCCACCCCCCCATCCCATCCCAACCCAACCCCGCCCCAGCCCCAGCCCCTACGCAACCCCACACGCACTCCAGTTTTTTACCATATTGATTTCTCAACCCGGAACGCCGAGATTTTTTTTATTCCCCCCCCCCCGGCGTTATCATTAGGATTAGGATTAATCATATGGACTATCGATAATTCGGTCATTCCCGTGATAAATCCCCGAGGAGAGGAAACGCGTGATCAATAACGGCAAGACTCCTGCACTCTATTAGACCATAAATCCATTTTGCTTCCAAGATTCTTCTACATTTTCCATTAGCTTCTGGCCCATTAATCACCTCGTGTTGACTAATGGATTCATATGTAATGGATGTATCAGCTTGCTGGCAGTGCTGTAAAACCTCGTTATTTTACAGCTCTTTATACTTCTTCCTGTCTCTGTTTTATCTAGAAGGAAGAGCTACTGCGTTTCGTTTTGTTGTTGTTTTTTTTAGATGTAGAGAAAACTTATTTCTGTAATTTCTTTCGTGATTTTGCTCTTTCGCTTCGTACATTACGCGTGTTGAGAAGAAAATCGCCTGGAGTTGAAGATTTCCTCGCCGCATTTTTAGGTGAAATAACCCTTGTTCAATTCACGAAAACTTGCCTCTGGATAAGAATAACCGCGTCCGTATTGCGAAGTCTCCCTTGCTTAGAAGGTTCCACGTTTTCTTTCGTGACTTTTTAAAAAACTAGAAGAGAGACTGTCATGAGGCGAATGAAGCGAAGACAGAGGAATGTTGACAAATAGGAGAGATAGAGAGACAGAGAAACGGAGAGAGGTAGAGATAATCAAAGAGAAGAGAGAGAGAGATGGAGGTAAAGAACGATATACAGAGAGAGAAAGGTGGAGGGAGAGAGATGAGGAGAGAAGAAAAGAGAGAGAGAGATAAGAGTTACTACGAAAACACCGCCAACTACTGCTACTACTACTACTACTACTACTACTACTACTACTACTACTGCCTGGCTCCTTATGCACAGGTTAAGTGTTGTCACTCTTGCCTGCTGGATGACCAGGGCAGGCAACGTGCTGAGTGGGTGACAGTGCGACAGGGTGGGGGAGGGGGGGATAGGTGGGCGGCAGAGTGGGCGAGGGGGTGAGGGGTGGGTGAGGGGGCAGGGCGAGGGGGCGGTCGGCGGGTGAGGGGAAATGGGACGAGGAAGTTTAATCCCCGGGGGGTCGTCTCGCCCGGCCACAAATTTTGAATATCCCGCCACGCTTAACTTAATTTCCAGAAACCTTGTGATAATTGTGTTCCCATGGGCGTGGTAGCTGAGGCGGGTTCGTCGGGCGGCGGCGATGAGAACTGCGCTTCCACGGGCGTTGTGCTGGCCATGGCGCTCCGGCTTTCGGGAAGCTCCGCCTGACTCGCTCTGCCTCGGGGGATGGCGCTGCTTGCTTTTATTTCCATGCTGTTTTGTTGTGTGTGTGTGTGCGTGTGTGTGGGTGGGTGGTTGGGTGATTGGATATCCATTTAAATATGTATAAAAAAAATCTTAGTTATTTATAGATGTGTATTTCAAAACTGAATCATAACCACCAGTTGTATTCTTCCCTGTAACCTTACCTGCTCATCCAAAGCCAATCGCGATCTCTTACATCGACGCTGACAATTCCACTGCTCTTTCCCGTCCGCACCTCCGTCCATCCTCACGCCTCTACACCTTTCCGACCGCCCCACTCCCGTCCCCTCCCCCATTCCTTCCCCTCCCCTCCCCTTTCTCCGTCCCTCTTCCTTCCCTTCCTTCCCCCTTCCCCTTTCCTTCCCCTTTTCCTCCCCTCCCCTCCCCCTTCCTCCTTCCCTCCCCTCCCCCTTCCTCCTTCCCTCCCCTCCCCCCTTCCTTCCCTTCCCTCCCCCTTCCTTCCCTTCCCTCCCCCTTCCTTCCTTCCCCTCCCCCCTTCCTTCCTACTTCCTTCCTTCCTTCCTTCCTTCCTTCCTTCGTTCCTTCCTTAAAGATCCCGGCTGGTACACGGCGCGGGATTGGACAAGTTTAAAAGTGAGTTATGTGATCGCTCATTGGTCCCGCGGGGGCAGCACCGCCGCGCAGAAACAACCCCGGGAATTTTCCCTTCCGTCCTTCCTATACGATCGCCCTTCTCTTTTCTCCGGTCCTGCTTGTTTCCGCTTCCACAGCAAGCCACACAGACCCTCTGTGAGTGTGTGTGTGTGTGTGGGAAAAGGAGGGTCTTTTTTTTACTGCGATACTTGTCTTGTATTACGTCCCCCCCTCCCCTCATCCCCTTCCCCTCTCTCTTGCGACTAGATCACCAAGAATCGATTTATTTTATCTTTTCCGAACGTCATAATCGGTGAGATGTGGGATGTGGGTCAAGACGACCATATCTTCCGTTTCTTCTTTTCTATATTGTTCATTTCAGTTATTTCTTTTTTTTTCTTTTCTTTTTTTTTCTTTTTTTAAAATCCCGCAACACTACTTTCTTCATCTTTATCTCCGATACTTCCGTTCCGTGGTATATCTTGTGCGTCTGCCTGCTTTTCCCTTTTCCCCTTTCCCTTTTCCCTTTTCCCTTTTCCCCTTTCCCCTTTCCCGGCGCCGAGAACTCTCTCCCTCTTCTCTCGCCTTTCCCAAAGCCAAACAGATCGGTTCCACCACAAAACTTGGTATCGGGAGTTTTGATGACACGTGATGTTGAGGCTGCACAATACCCTCCCTTTGGTGCCTATGATACCGCCACTTCTCTCCCTCTTCCTCCCTATCTTTCTTTCTTTCTCTCTTTCTCTTTCTCCCTCTCCCTCTCTCCCTCCCTTCCTTTCATTTACTCCCTCCCTCTCTCCCCCATCCCAGTCCCCATCCCTTCCCCCCCTCCTTCTCTCTCTCTCTCTCTCTCTCTCTCTCTCTCTCTCTCTCTCTCTCTCTCTCTCTCTCTCTCTCTCTCTCTCTCTCTCCCCTTCCGTTCCCTCCCTTATAACCCCCACATCTCCGATTCCCACATCCACGTCATTTTTTTTTTTCCTTTCCTTTTTTAGGGGGTGGAGGTCTGTATTCTTACCGGCGAGAAATCGATTTTCTCTTTACCTTTTTACGGTGAAGCCAGATTTGGTAAAGGAGGAGGAAAAGAAGAGGAAGAGGAAGAAGAAGAGGAGGAAGAAGAAGAAGAAGAAGAAGAAGAAGAAGAAGAGGAGAAAGACGAAGAGAGAAAGAGAGAGAAAGAAAGAGAAGGAGATAGCTGAGGGATTAAAGATAGTGAGTGAGTGAGAGAAAGAAGAGGAAGAAGCCGGAGAAACAGAGAGAGAGAGAGGAGACGGTCGAAGGATTAAAGTGAGAGAGAAGAGGAAGAGGAGGAAGGAGGAGAAGCCGAAGGAAGAGAGCGAGAGGGGGAGGGGAAGGGGGTGGGGGTGGTGTAGGGTGGAGGATGGTGAGGTTGTTTTCTGTACAAATTGAATTAGCGTCAAGAGCATTAATTCTCCTGATTATGCGGGTAAAGCGATCCCTTGCTCGGGACGTATATATTGTAAGAATAACACGGTGAGGGAAGCAGGGAAGGAGGGAGGGAGGGAGAGGGGGGACGCACAGATTGGAAAGAGGGGAAGAGATGAAGAAACGAAGAGGAGAAGGGATGAGGAGGAGAGAAAAGAGACTCGGGTGGAAGAGGGGTGGATGTAGAGGAAGTAGGTGGAGAAAATAGAGGAAAAGGAGATGATGTGGGAAGAGGGATCGTTCGTGCAAAGGTGATTACGCGATGGAAGAGGCAAGGAGGAGGAGAAAGAGGAAGAAGAAGAAGAAGAAGAAGACTCGGGAGAGAGAGTTCACCGAGAAATGACGGAGGAGGAGGATAGGAAGAAGAGCAGATAGCAAAGAAACGGGAGAGACCTACAAAGAAAGAGAAAATACTCAGTTGGAGAGGCAAAGAGGTAACCGAACGGATAAATAATCCTTTACAATATCAAAGTATGGCCGTCGGATCAATAGCCTCAGTTTCTTCTATGAAAACGATACTCATCATCTTCTGCTCGCCTTCTCTCCTCCTCTCCTCCCCCCTTCCTCTCCTCTCCTCTCCTCCCCTCTCCCCCCTCCTTTCCTCCCCTCCTCCTCTCCTCCTCTCCTCCTTTCCTCCCCTCCTCCTTTCCTCCCCTCCTCCTTTCCTCCCCTCCTCCTCTCCTCCTTTCCTCCCCTCCTCCTTTCCTCCCTTCCTCCTCTCCTCTCCTCCTCCCTCCCCTCCTCCCCCTCCTCCTTTCCTCCTCTCTTCCCCCCCTCATCTCCTTTCCTCCTTTCCTCCTCTCCTCCTTTCCTCCCCTCCTCCCCTCCTCCCCCCTCCCTTTCTTCCCTCCCCGGCCTCTGCACACCATTAAACCAGCAAGTGACGATCAATAACTAGCTTCTCATGATTGATAATCCTGCAATATTTCTGCAACGATTATAGCTCGCTATTACCGTGATGTCTACCTCGCAGAGAAAGAGGGGATGGCGAAGGAATGATGATGGGCGGGTGTGATGACGGGGACGACTCACGGTCATGTTTGTGATGACTGGAGTAATGATGGTGGTGGTGGTGGTGGAGGTGATTGCAGTGGAAGTGGGATAATTAATCTAACTACCGAAATGACGCGTCTTCTGCCAGTGGAGATAGTGGCAGTGGCAATATGGCTATAAGGAGAAATCATCATTAGAAAATAATGGTGAAGTTTAAAGAGAGGGAGAGAGAGACAGACACAGACAGAGAGAGAGAGAGAGAGAGAGAGAGAGAGAGAGAGAGAGAGAGAGAGAGAGACAGACAGACAGCGAGAGAAGGGTGGGGGTGGGAGTGGGGGTGGGGGCAGAGAGGCGCACAGGCACAGAACGAGAGGGGAGGCCTAGCCGTCGCCGCCCATTCGATGTAGCACCTTATCCATCGGCTTCTATCACCCTTGGCTGGACGGGGGAAGGGAAGGTCCGTCTTATTTAGCTTCCTCCCTTCCCGGCCCCTGAAACACTCGCAGTTCAGAGCCAGGATGCCATTTTTAGCTCGAAATCTCACTTTTCTCTATAGGTATTTTAGATCTAAAACTATGCAAGGTAGAAAATCGAGAGGGATGTTTTGGTTACGTAGCAAAATGTATGTCATCATGCTTTGTTCTGATTAAGATGTTGTAATGATTATACTGATATATTTTGAAAGGAGATGATCATTGTCAACGCCACTGCCATTATCCGCCATCAAGAAAGCATATTGATCCTTTAAGTGATGTCATGGCGCCCTTCACTCCCTCCCTTTCCGAGTCTAACTTTCCGAACGTCTTGTTCTTGTCTCGGTGTTTTGCGCGCCTTTAGTCTTTTGTTGATTTCTCCCTCTCTGTTCTTTTTTTTCATTGTTATTATCATTAATAGGGTCGCATGTATATATAATTATATATATATATATATATATATATATATATATATATATATATATATATATATATTAATCACTCGAGATTCTTCAACAAAATTTCGGAATCACCGGTACTTATCTCGACAGGATAACACCTCGAAAAGGCCTCGCTCCCCTTGTCTAGGAGACAAAGTGGAAGGAATATCCCGGTTATGGTCTCCCTCACAGGTGGTTCAGGTGCCATCAAACTCGATCCCATCTGCTCCGGCTCGCGGGATGGACACCTAACTTTCTCGAACATTTTCTTGTAACCGCGAAGGACTTTTCGGCGGGTTTTCCTTGTGATACGCTATACTCTAACGATCGCTCTTAATATCGTAGGGTTTACACTTCCACTGATAGTCTGACTGGTTATCATAGACGGGGTCTTTGTTTTTTTTCGCGTAATCAAATACGTGTATTATGAATAGTAATGGTTTACAAGCCAATGTTGTTAAGGGTCTTATGACAAAGTGATTTGACGTTCTCTTTTTCTTTTTCAGAATCTCTCGCCTCTGGTGGAACCCAATGGGGCTACACAGGTGAACATGGTGAGTGTGATTATGTGTATTGCTTTACGTTCTATATTTATTAAGTTATATATATTTAGGTGTTATTTTTGGATATTTCACGCCTTCTCTTCGTTTTGTATGTTGGTTTTCCCGTAACATTTTTACTTCAGTTTAGGATTGTCATCTTGTAGTATAAAGCATGTCCCTTGTATCCTAGTTCCACTGTGCTTATCTTGACTAAGCTTATTCCCTTTTTTTAATCGCTGAATAATAGTAGACTATTGTGACTACCAATGTTTATATTTGTTCACGCTTTCAAGACGTGAGCGCTGCTGTGATCTTTCCAATGATGCGTTCTCCTCCTCTAAACTCCAGGGACTGCGAACTGGGGCTCCATCTTTAGGTCCTGCAGCGGCCAGCGGCAGTCGCCCATCAACATCGAAACGAATAATGTAAAGACCGAGTACTGGCGCCCCTTCGTCCTCAAGAACTACGAGCAGCCTCCCACACGCATGCGCATCAAGAACAATGGTCATTCCGGTACGTCTTCCCATGTCTCGTCTCTCTTCCAGAAGTTTTGGAGGATTTATCTCGCGGCAAATTCGTGACCTATAGTTTATAGGTATTCAGTGAATGAGCAAATGTATATAAACACACGCACACGCACATACACACACACACGTGCGCGCACACACACACACACACACACACACACACACACACACACACACACACACACACACACACACACACACACACACACACACACACACACACACACACACACACACACACACACAGTCGCACTGATTCGCAGATAAGCAATTCAGTGCCATCGTTAAATCCTCCTAAGAGAGTAATTTGCGCCCTGTGCTGAAGCCGCCCCCCTTGCCCTTTGCAGCCCAGGTCGAGATGGACGCCCAGGCGGCGCCCCGCGTGCGCGACGGAGGACTCAAGGGCGAGTACATCTTCGCTCAATTCCACTTCCACTGGGGACGCGACTCCACCCTCGGCTCTGAGCACACCATCGACGGCGTCAGGTGAGACCAACTCGCGCTTCGTCCTCCTCCGCTCCGGACCTACCTCGATGGCGTTTGGGATTTCACCATCTCTCTCTCTCTCTCTGTTCCTCTCTTTTCCTCTTTCTCTGTTTTTCTTTTTTCGTTCTCTTTTTTCTTTCTTCTCCTCTTTCTTTTTTTCTTTTTTCGTTCTCTTTTTCTTTCTTCTCCTCTTTCTTTTTTTCTTTTTTCGTTCTCTTTTTCTTTCTTTTTTCGTTCTCTTTTTCTTTCTTTTTTGTTCTCTTTTTTTTCTTTTTCTTTTTCTTTCTTTCTCCCTCCTTCCTTCTCCGTCTTTCTCACTCTCTCCTACCTCTCCTCCCTCTGTCACAAGCGCTCTCTCGGCATTTCTTCTCCTCCTTCCCTCTCCCTCTCCCCCTACCCCTCATCCTCTTTCTCCCTTTTCTCCTCTTCTTCTTCTTCTTCTCCTCCTCCTCCTCCTCTTTTCCTCCTCCTCCCCTTGCCCCTCTAACCTCACCCCATCTCCCTCCGCCCACCCCATCCTCTCTCGCAAGTAAACTCTGAGAAAGGACGATTACCAAAAGGACGAAGCTAAGAGCAGCCCACTTGTACGTGTTTGTTGGCTTAGGTAAAATTGTCTCTCTCTGCTGACGTAATTCAGTAGGTTCCCTTCAAGTGGACACCCTTGAAGGGGGGGGGGGGCATTTTTCGCCCGCGTTTTGTTTAGAGGGTGATGCTTATTTCGGGTGATGACGGAGGCTTTCTTCCTCTGATTGTGGCACTCTGGTATCGAGAGTCCGTTTAATAAGAAACCCGTATAATAGGTTTTGACTTACAGTTCATCCCAGGCTCTCGGCCCCTTCCATCTTTTCCACGCTTGATCTTTTTCCTTTTTGATCGTCATTTGATTGAAAATGTTTATATATATATATATATATATATATATATATATATATATATATATATATATATATATATATAATGTATGTATGTATGTAGATGTACTGTATAGAGAGCTAGAAAGCTTGATAGGTTGGTTGGTTGATACATGGATTGGTATATAAATGGATAAGAAGATACATAGCTAAACGTTAAATAGATAGGTAAAAATATAGGCAAGTAAATAGACGAATGGTTATATAGATAGATATATAGATAGATATATATGTTATACATAAATGAAATATATGTATGTATCTACATGTGTATAAAAATGTAAAATACCTACATTGGCGTCGGTTCTGCAGGTACCCCATGGAGCTCCATCTCGTCCACTACAAGGGCGCCTACGGATCCTTGGCAGAGGCTGTGAAGAAGGCTGATGGTTTGGCAGTATTGGGCGTGATGCTTGAGGTTTCTAACACCGACAACCCCGTCCTCACCCCCCTCGTCACCGCCCTCAGAAACATTACCGACTCAGGTTAGTCCCGTGACGAGAGCGAGTAGTTGACAGTACAGCATGTTATTTGGTATTTAGACCAATCAGAATGCTACTTTTTCCCGATATTTTTTTTCCCCCGATTGATGTGGGAATGGTTTTAGAAAGCAGCTTTTTATTTTTTGTCTACATACACCACACACAAAAAAAATCATAATGATGATAATGAATAAACGAAAAATGACAGTAACGACAACTTGCTTCCATACAGGTATGTTTGCCGAAGTGGACGCCAGGCACCCCCTTCGTACCTTCCTCCCCAGGAACCTCGATAGCTTCTACAGGTATTCGGGCTCCCTAACCACACCCACCTGTAACGAAGTTGTGACATGGACTGTCTTCGCGAACGCCATCCCCATCTCTGAGAAGCAGGTTAGTTACGCCTCTGAGAAAGTCAGCTGCTGGTGTGATCACAGAGTCCTTTTCTGGATTAGACACAGTGTTTGATTTTACTCTAAACACAATGTGTATACTTTATAATTTGCATATAGTTTGATTTAGGGAGACATCTATGAAGATCAAAATCTGAACATGAATGGGTATTTTAGTACCGGAAATGTTTTGTGTGCTTTATGTGTATGTCTCTTCCGCGCTTATGGTAATTGGCCTTTGCCCCTTCAGAGGTGTTGTGTACAACGCACATTTTACTTTAGAACAGTGTGAACTTAGAATTTTTACTTCTTAGAATAAACGACAGCTTTTCCCCAGATTGAAACGTGCACCACAGTACCTTGCTAGATTAGTGACAAGGTGTCCAATAGAATATGAAAGAATAATTATAGACCACTGTGAATCTTGCATGTCTTACCTCTTAGTTTAGTCGCTAGCGGTGTCAAATAGTTGTTCTGTAGACATTTATAAATTGACTGACAGTTACATCATAGACGATATCATACTTAAAGGACGAGATTTGTTGATTTTAACTGCTCGAGTCACATAAGGATTTTATGTACGTATAGGTCTCACCCACTCCCTGAAAATTCGTGACGTAATTTTCGTTTTGTCACCGACATTTTCTCTAACTTGGAAGAACATCAAAAAGCTACCTGAGACTCAACGTTACACCCGCTACACGACAGGCTGACCGCTGTCACCTGCAACTTTGGTGATGCAAGCCGCTCCACAGTGCGCGTAATTCCGGGTGAATTACGGATGGTGGTGTGGCGAGGACGCTTTGGCGGAGGGAAACGATTCTGATACGGTGATGGTGGATTGTTGCAATAGGCGGCAACATATCGGTTACTTAGACAACAGCAAGCTTTCAAACAAACACATCACGGTGCTGCTACAGATGCCAGTAAATTGATACACACTATTCGTCAAGATATCAAAAAAAAAAATCAGAAGGTTGCATTAGACATCTACAAAACTGGTGTTTCAACACGAAGAATTCCATGACTACAAATACGAAGAAAATGTTGCGATTCTGCAACATTTATTTACGCAAGATACAACGATTGACGATAGCATGAAAGAAATTTCTTCAAGAAGTTTCGTAAGACAGGTGGGTCAGCTTCAGGACAGGTCACTAACACACCCCTCTCCAGGCCTTCTCTAAATGTCCTTCCTATACTAACTTCTAGATTAGCACTGCTGCTTGTTCACCCCACTCCCCCCAAAGGTGTGTTGCATGCTTGTCTAGTGGTTTCTAAGGTATCCTACTTCTATCCTAGACATATTTCTCAACGCATGAAAAATCACATGATGTTTCGTTTGATGTCAATTCATTCCCTTTAGTCGAGTTTATTTATTTTCCAAAAAAAAAATATTGAGTTCCATACGACATTCATGTAAATTCTTGCAGACGGCACAATAACCTAGTAAGTATTTTATATATACATGTAGATAGAGGAGAGAGAGAGAGAGTGAGTGAGTGAGTGAGTGAGTGAGTGAGTGAGTGAGTGAGTGAGTGAGTGAGTGAGTGAGTGAGTGAGTGAGTGTGTGTGTGTGTGTGTGTGTGCAAAGAGAGAGGAAGACCCTGCCTCTCCTCTGGCATGCGAAGTAATATCAGAGCGTGTTGCTGCTCCACACACGGGCCATTACCTCCCTGTGCTTCATAACATCCACGCGGCCAACTCCCGCCTCGCAACCTCAGCTCTCTCCTCTTAAGCCGGGGAGTAATAAGTGCCCTTCTTATTAGGATAATACTCTTCGTTATGAAGTTTTTTTGTGTTTTTTTAGATAAAGCGTGTTTGTTGTAAGTACGTTGGGTTGTTTTTGGTGGGATTTTTTTTTCCTTTTTTATATAATTTTCTAACAAACCTATTATCCTTTATTAATGTTTTGTAGTATTAATAATAGTAAGTCAGAGCATGCCTTACACACCATACATACATATACATACATACATTATACATACATACATTATACATACATACATTATACATACATACATTATACATACATACATGTATGCATACATATCACACACACACACACACCCAAACACACACACATAACATACACACACATACACACACACACACACACACACACACACACACACACACACACACACACACACACACACACACACACACACACACACACACACACATGTATGAGTGTGTGTGTGTGTGTGTATATATATATATATATATATATATATATATATATATAATTCCTTCAGCAGCATACACGCTCTGTTTGATATTTCCCACCCTGCATGTGATGAAACGCACGTGCATCCTGGCCGTCCTGATACTGACTTGCAGCCCTAATGATAACGTTTCAGCTGAATGACTTCCGGCTCCTGCACGACGATGACCTGGTGGAGTTGGTGGACAACTACAGGCCGCTGCAACCCCTCGGCCGCCGAAGGATCTTGGCCCGCAACCGCTTCGTGCCCCGTCGGGTCGTGGCTTGCACGAAAGGCTGATCCGTTGCAAGCCTCAGTGCGCCCTCTCGTTGTCATTATGAACTGCATTTCCAACATTTCTGTTAATTAGCAAATGGTTAGGCTTATGATTAAATACAAATACAAATTGTGTTTTCGTGGTAGGTAGTATGAAAGGGTGTAAGTATTTTTCCCTAGAAAAATAAAAAATGTTTTTTTGTATTATTCTTGAGAATGTTGCACGTATAAAAGATTGATAATAGATTTAACATATTGTGATACACTCCAGCAAGGGTGCGAGAGGTGGGTCCCGTCACAGCAGGGGAACGGCCAGAGCAAGGAACTGGAATTTCCGGTGTCATTTATATTCCGAAATGAATTCTCCTTCTGCGGATTTGCTGATCTTCGCCTTATTCAATATGTGAACTTCTGAATGATTTCTGAGTAAAACATGCATCTTTCATTTGTTACGGAGAGAGGTGCCATGGAAGGGAAAATCGTTGCATATATTTTAATTAAACTTCTGAAAATCGAAGTGCATTATCAGGTATTTTGTTCCTTGTTTCCCTAGTATCATGTAATTAGCCGGCTCCGCCCCAGCTCGCTACAGGACTCACAAATATATATTTATATGAAAATGTGTTTCTTTTATCCCTCTGTGTTTTATAACGTAAGTGTATTTTTAAGTTATTTGGTCTCTCGTTTACTTGCAGGTATGGTACTGTTTATTTTATGAATCTAAAACTTACTAGAAGATTTACGATCAGTTTCCTTTTGTATAATCTATATTCATACTGAACAAACAACATAGTTTCTTTTTTAGTATAACTAAGATATCAGTTTTTTTCCTGAAATTGTTAAGAAGACAAATTATTTTCTTGTGTGGTTCTCGTCTCTCATCTGTTTTTTTCATCCGCAGCTGAACGCCTTCCGAGGCCTCAAGAACGACCACAATCAGCCAATCGTTAACAACTTCCGACCTCCTCAACCACTCAACAACCGCAAGGTAAAGACAGGAGATGCGAGGCCATTTGTAAGATAGTGATGACACATCTTTCATTTAGTAAGAAAGGCGTAAAAAGGTGTAAATGAGTTTAAATTATTTCACAGTACGAAGGATCTGAATTGACACGTTTCGATTAAATAAACTAAATTGCATATAATTCTGATGAAGATTTAGTCGGATTTATACTTTTATCTACGTCAGTAACAAAGAATTCTGTCCATATACGAAAGGTTGAGCGGCAGATGGATAACTATGAGGTTAAAAACAAGATTTTCGTTATGGTACAGACTGGCTAATCATAGCTATTGATATGTGGCTTTAGTAGCATCATTTGCTGATTGAATTTATATGAAATGATTGACCCTAGTCATAATGTTTTCCTCATATTTAATTATTCTGTTCAATCTACAGATAAATGTTAATTCAGTAGGATACTTATCATCCAAATTGTTCCTTCTCTCCAGGTTATGGTGTCAGCCAAGTCTGATGCCGATTCAGCCGCCATGAAGAAGGTTGGGCTCACCCTCTATTTCATGACTTCCATGGCCGTCCTGATGATGAACATGTAGAACCCTTTTCTGCCATCATTGCCAACACCCTCTTCTCCTCCTCCACTACGCCCAATATCATCACAAACATCTGTACGTGGTAGGAGATGAGCCACGAGATTGCCCATCGAACGAACTGTCAACGCCGCTGCCCTGACACTTCCCTGGCCGCTGGGAACAAGATCATCGCAAGACTGCTTCTAACGAGCTGCAGCGCCACGTAGAAACCGACTGAAGAAAGCCACTTCAAATTATGCACTTGACTAACCCTAGAAGACCTAGGGGCATTGTATACATTTGTCCAGACAGGCAATTTAGGATGTTTTTAAGTAATTGCATAGGATTTTGACAGTTTTAAGGGTACTTCTCAACAAAGAGCTATGTGGAGATAGCTGGCAAAGACTGGTGGTTAGGCAACTCAAGTGTCTTCTGGCTACAAGGGCGACGTCGCCCAATAAGGTGTTCAGCATTGTAGGATCTATTTTGAAACACATTATCTAAGGACTTTCTAGGAATTTTTGATTACTCATTGTTTTTATGCTGATCTTGAAACTTGATTGTTAATTTAGTTGTAAAGTAGTGTACACTAAGAAAACCAAAGACCACAGAAATTCTGTAATGCTGAACATCACCTATGTCAGTTTTGCCTGTAAGATGTAAAGATTTACGAGGCCAGTACTTATTATGATGAGGATACAATCCGCCAGCTCTGATTCAACTTACCCTTGACATTCATGTGTCTGTGAATAGTAATGTTATATTGTTGCTCAGAAAGAGGATAACGTTTAAAACTGTGCACTGTACAGTTAAGTGGTATGGCTAAATCGAATGCACACTAAAATTCCCCCAAGAGATGTAAATAGGCCAGTGTTAACCTAGTCCCGTTTGTTGAACAGGTAATCAGTTGTATGTTGTTCACATAGATGTCTTTTACACCAGCAGTAGTGTGTGAAATATGAGTCATGTTGCATTTTCAGCCTCTGCCTCTGTATTTTACTTGTGATTTGCTGAAGAAATGTGAAATCTCTTATGCACTATCCTGCCACCTGGCACATGTTCTAGTACCATCCATGACCTCCGGTAAGCGGGTGATCAAAATGTATGCCCCTGTGGAGACATACCACTTGTCACAGCCTCCTGAGCAGATTGGCTTGTCCTAGCGCAAAAGAAAACGATTCTTCATCCTGCTAGAATTTAGTATGTGTTGTAGATAGGCAACATTCCATATCGGTGATGTTGTGGTTTCACCATGTACGTAGATATAAGATCAGCTCACGCATACTTCCCTTTGTTGGTACCAGTCATCATTCAAAACACAGATGTAATGGCAGTCTGATCAGCTGACTGGCTTCACACTAGTGTTCTCTTTACAGTGTGCGAAAACTATCAGCAGAACATGAGGGTTCATTGCCTACGAGATCCAGAATCCTGCTTAAAATATCTGTACACCCTTGAACCATGTTGCTCGTCCACTTGGGTGGTTGTTGAAACCACATATTATGCCTCCCTCTTTGATAATCCTGTATGCAAAGTAAACCCCACTGATACACACAATCCCTTTACAAAACGTAGCATTCATTTCTTCCACTTTACGTATTCGTGTCTCTTTCTTATCTCTGCTGGTTTGGATTTATTTGTTTTATTCTCGTGAGATATATTTGCATTCTCTAGATCCCTCCTCTGCCCTGGGTCTATATGTCCATAGATGGTTATCCGTTCTGACATCATTTGGTTAACATTAGGTTTAAAAAAATATTGATAAGCGTCATCCCTTCCAGTCTGTACATTCTTTTGTTTTCTCCACCCCTTTCGTGATAAACTTTGGATTCTTAATTTGTTTACCCCATTTTTCTCAACTAATGAATTGTGACTATTTAATTATACCTTCGATTTAATGCATATAGGTTTTAGAACACTAACCTTAATCGTTCAATCAGTTAACCTTAGGATTTCTTTGTTTATCTAAGTCTTAAAATTTGGATTTCAGGACTTTTGTTGGCCAGTCAAATTATGTACATTTCGTACATGTTATCAATATTGTTACTTGTATTGTAATTTCTACAATAATTATATATATATTTTTTGTTCTCTAACAGTGAACATTAGTAATAAAATCTGGCATTTCAAAATGGTTTCATTTCAAGTACTTAATTTCCTCGGTTTTAGATAAGAAATAAACAAAAAAAGGAAAAGAAAAGAAAAAGCAGTAAAAAAGAGAAAATTTACAAATGTAGAGCACAATTATATATTTATGTGTGTGTATATATATATATATATATATATATATATATATGTATATATATATGTATATATATATGTATATATATATGTATATGTATATGTATATGTATATACATACATATATATATATACATATATACACATACATATATATATACATATATACACATACATATATATATACATATATACACATACATATATATACACATATACACATACATATATATATATACATATATACACATATATATATATACATATATACACATACATATATATACATATATACACATACATATATATACATATATACACATACATATATATATATACATATATACACATACATATATATACATACATATATACACATACATATATATACATACATATATATACATACATATATATATACATACATATATATATACATATATATATACATATATATATATACATATATATACATATATATACATACATATATATATACATATATACACATACATATACATATATGCACATATATACACATATACATGTATACATATATACACAAATATATTCATATATATACATATATATACATATACATATACATATATATACATACATATACATATATATACATATATACATATATAAATATATACATGTATACATATATATATACATACATATACATACATATACATGTATACATATATATACAAATATATACATATATATACATATACACATATACAATATACAATATACACTATACATATACACATACATATATACATATACATATACATATATACATATACATAAACATATATACATATACATATATACATATATACATATATATACATATCCATATACATGTATACATATATATACAAATATATACATATATATACATATACACATATACACTATACATATATACATATATTGTTGCCGCATGAGCCATTGTGGCTGTTCAATTAATGTAAGGACGACTGATACCGCTGTGTAGCACTCACTCCAGTTTACTGAAAGTGGTCAAACCTGAAATATGTTACATGGTTACAATCAACATTTGTATAATCTGTCACAATAATCCTTTAACATTTACAATTGTGCAATACGTGTTGTTATACTAAACAGGGTTATCAAATTGATATAGATCACTTAAACAAGATCTCTGTTATTACTAAATACATACACAGCGTGTTATTATATTAAACAAGGATATAAAGTTGATATAGATCAATTAAACTAGATCTCTGTTACAAGTTGATATAGATCACTGAAACTAGATCTCTGTTACCACTAAATACATACACATTGCGGAACAGACGCCGTAATTTGTGGCTATTCTTATCTCACAGGTCGTCCACGACCTCTCACGATGGTGTGGCGTTCTATACTGTTTCAATGCGAATTTCTTCACTCTGCGTATGTGGTCCTTCACGGCCTATCATGGGTTTGTCAGCACGTGAAAACAAGAGAGTACTGTCCGCGATAGATAAACATATCTTATGTGATGAATGTAGGCCATGTGGTGCGGTTTGCTGCGTGGGGTCGCTCGATGGCACCAGCTTTCAATGCGCGTCAACACTTCGGCTGGA
>BOPN01002695.1:171411-172851 GCA_017312705.2 Penaeus japonicus | reverse complement strand
GATGACTCTGTGGGCGTCGAAGCGCCGTCTCCGCCCCCGCGGCGGTTGATCTCGGCCGTCGCCACGCTCTCCCCCCCTCGATTAAATGTCAACTGAATACCTTCTCGACATCAAGTGCACCCACATAACGTTCATTTACACCCACCGCGTCACTTTTTAATACAACTAGATCAAGTCCCTAGACAAAGGGGAGCGGATTTACTAATAAGAGAAAGGGCAAAAATTGTAATGTGTAAAATTCAAAGAATAAGAAAGAGAAAGGGGGGGCGACACATTTGCGTGGGACAAGAGAGAGTGACGCAAGCACCAACGACACCGCATGGCCAACTTACCATTCAGTATTGCTCCTCCGATGAAAGCCGTATCAGCTCAAGTCTGTCTGCACTCAAAATTTACATTTCCTTGTTTGTCTCCCCAATAATACTTCGGTTCTAAACTTTCCAGGAAAATTAAAACAAGCAAAAACCGTGCCGAGATGTTCTACCTTAATCAGGTCAGGAGAAGCCAAATACAGTCACTCGCTAGTGAGCCAACCAGCACTTTGGAAGGAACTGGTGAACTCTATAAAAGGGGAACCTTATTCTCATTCGCCGCACATGTTAAAGGCACAGCGTCAGTCCTCTCCACATGGAACACGTGCACCTACTGCGGAACCAATGAATGTCACTAATCGCCTTCATGCGGACGCGTCGATTGCTAGATGCTTCCTACGTTATCTGTATTCCGATTCTCCCATCTTATCGCTCACTGATAAGAGATTGCCGCGTCAGTGTCACTTCCTTTCTCCAGAAACTTTCTCCCCAACTTAGACGCAGCAGAACAGAGCAGAGACAATCGTTCTTACACAAAGGCGGGTCATTTTGTTTTCATTCAGATGAAATCATAGTATTCATATAATCGTCTAAGTCAACCATCACATATGTAATATTTTAGCAGAATAAAGTCGATAAACAACTACGGATAATAAGAATAAAAGCAGGAGGTTGACTTGGACAAATCGATAGACAGTACCTTTCAGACAATGCTGGAGGGAATTGGGAACAAAAGGTCACCATCCGTCCCGAGCTACGGCCTTGTGGTCTGTGCGCGCGATCCTTTCGAAAAAGTTTCATGACATTCATCCCTTCCACACCTCCCATGCCCCGCCCTCCCGCACGACGCGTCCAGTGCCATTCGCGTCTCCCGATGCGCGGGATGCTGATTAGAGGGAGGGAGGGAGGGGGAGGAGGAAGGGAGAGGGTGGAAGGGGAAGAGGGAGGGAGAGAGGGTGGAAGGGGAAGAGAAAGGGAGAGGAAGGGAGGGAGGGAGAGGGTGGAAGGGGAAGAGGGAGGGAGAGAGAGGGTGGAAGGGGAAGGAGAGAGAGAGAGGGAGGGAGAGGGTGGAAGGGGAAGAAGGAGGGAGAGAGGGTGCAAGGGGAGGAGGGAGGGAGGGTGGAAGGGG
>BOPN01002695.1:152721-153811 GCA_017312705.2 Penaeus japonicus | reverse complement strand
GCTTAGGCCTAAATCAATTAAATGGCTGGCACAATATTGTGCCGCCCGGCCACTGGGCTTTTGAATGAGCAGTACAGTAGTGTACCACCCGTCCAGAGAGGGTTAATGTCTTCTCCAGTTGTGACTTCTCTTTTCTATAACAAATACCATCCCATCAAGACCACAGCAAAAACAGTATTTTAACAAAAGAGTCTCATCCAAAGATAAAATTTGAGAAAAAGGCAGGTAATATCTTTCTATAAAGAAAAAGAAAAGAAGTATTTACCTTTCTGTGTGAAGATCAGAGGATGTCAGGGATGAGTCTTCAGAGCCAACACTGTTCAGGGAAGCACAATTAATATCTCTTTGCTCCTTTGCCTTTTTCTCCTCCCATTGTGCTTTCACTTCATCTGCAACTCTACGCTTAAGTTCCTCTACTCGCCTGCGTTCATTTTCAATGACCATTGTTCCTGTGTATAAGAGAATCATAACTGTTACAAACAATATGAGGGAACTTTGTGACATTTACTTCAAATCAACCAGCAAAAACAACTTATTGCTTTTAGATAATAACATATGAACAATTTTATTTTGGTTATGGTAAATATCAAATTTCTGCATTCTTTCACATATCTATTAATCTATAGATGCTACTTCTTTTCATGCTGTATAATGCATGCTATACTCTACATATTATGTTACTCACTCTATTTCTTAATTGACCATGGTAACACAGCAAATTTTCACAACAATAAATGCAAAGTATAGTTTAGGTATTCCCCAAGTACATCTTGTGTACAACAACAACTGGCCTCCGCCCACTCAACACAGTTCAACTTTTAGCAACCATACTTCAACCAATATTTTTAAACAACAATGCTGTTTGCAAGTTTATGAAACTAATCATTAAGTCATAATACATGACCTGCTGGTTAGTTGTTTTATCTTTATTTAATTACTTCTTAAAGATGACTATGGTAAAAATGAGACTATCATATCTATTGTAAGTTTGGATTACAGTCAATCTGTTAATCACTATCTACTCTGGTTGAATTAAATACTAGCCTTGTTACCTTGATCAGGGGAATCAGTGGCTTCTGGAAAATATCTT
>BOPN01002695.1:140221-142721 GCA_017312705.2 Penaeus japonicus | reverse complement strand
CATATTAACCCACACAGGACGGGTGGTACAGCATGTGTACCGCGCATTCAAAAGCCCAGTTGCCGGGCGGCACAGTATTGTGCCAGCCATTCAATTAATTTAGGCCTAATAATTCGAACGCCCCGGCATTTGGACATTCTAGGCTAGAATTCCCCCGTCGGGAATGGGTTAAATACATAAACAGCCATTCCCTTAAAGAAACAGGATCTTATGCATTTATGCATAAAAGCATACTTATATCAAAGAAATAGCACTGGTTGTGTGTGTGTGGGTGAGGGCATGTGTGTGGGTGATGGCATGTGTGTGAGTGTGCGTGTGTGTGTGTGTATGTGAGTGTGTGTGCGTGAGTGTGCGTGAGTGTGCGTGAGTGTGCGTGAGTGTGCGTGTGTGTGCATTTGTGTGTGTGTGTGTGTGTGTGTGTGTGTGTGTGTGTGTGTGTGTGTGTGTGTGTGTGTGTGTGTGTGTGTGTGTGTGTGTGTGTGTGTGTGTGTGTGTGTGTGTGTGTGTGTGTGTGTGTGTGTGTGTGTGTGTGTGTGTGTGTGTGTGTGTGTGTGTGTGTGTGTGTGTGTGTGTGTGTGTGTGTGTGTGTGTGTGTGTGTGTGTGTGTGTGTGAGGGCATATGTCTGTGTGTGTGTGTGTGTGTGTGTGTGTGTGGGGCGGGGCATATGTCTGTGTGCATGTGTGTGCATGTGTGTGAGTGTGCGTGTGTGTATGTGTGCATGTGCATGTGTGTGTGTTTGTGTGTGTGTGTGCGTGTTTGTGTGTGAGTGCCTTTGTGTGTGTGGGCATGTGTGTGTATGTGTGTGTGTGTGTGTGTGTGTGTGTGTGTGTGTGTGTGTGTGTGTGTGTGTGTGTGTGTGTGTGTGTGTGTGTGTGTGTGTGTGTGTGTGTGTGTGTGTGTGTGTGTGTGTGTGTGTGTGTGTGTGTGTGTGTGTGCATGTGTGTGTCTGCATGTGTGTGTGTGTGCACGTGTGCATGTGTGTATGCATGTGTGTGTGTGCATGTGCGTGTGCGTGTGCATGTGTGTGTGCGTGTGCATGTGTGTGTGCATGTGCATGTGTGTGTGTGTGTCTGTGTGTGTGCATGGGCATATGTATGTATGTATGTATGTATGTATGTATGTATGTATGTGTGTGCGTGTGTGTGTGTGTGCGTGCGTGCATGTGTGTATGACCGTGTGTGTGTATGAATGTGTGTGTGTGTATATGGGCGTGTGTGTGTATATGGCCGTGTGTGTGTATATGGGCGTGTGTATGTGTATGGGCGTGTGTGTGTGTATGGGCGTGCGTGTGTATATGGGCGTGTTTGTGTGTACGGACGTGTGTGTGTGTGTGTGTATGGGCGTGTGTGTGTGTATGGGCGTGTGTGTTTGTGTATGGGCGTGTGTGTTTGTGTATGGCCGTGTGTGTTTGTGTATGGGTGTATGTGTGTGTGTGTTTGTGTATGGGTGTATGTGTGTGTGTGTGTGTGTGTGCCTGTTTGTGTGTATGAGCCTGTGTGTGTGTGTGGGTCTGTGTGTGTATGGGTCTGTGTGTATATGGGTCTGTGTGTGTATAGGCCTGTGTGTGTATGGGCCTGTGTGTGTATAGGCCTGTGTGTGTATGGGCCTGTGTGTGTATGGGCCTGTGTGTGTATGGGCCTGTGTGTGTATAGGCCTGTGTGTGTATGGGCCTGTGTGTATGGGCCTGTGTGTATGGGCCTGTGTGTATGGGCCTGCATGTGTATGGGCCTGTGTGTGTGTATGGGTCTGTGTGTGTATGGGCCTGTGTGTGTATGGGCCTGTGTGTGTGTGTGGGTCTGTGTGTGTATGGGCCTGTGTGTGTATGGGCCTGTGTGTGTATGGGCCTGTGTGTGTATGGGCCTGCATGTGTGTATGGGCCTGTGTATGTGTATGGACCTGTGCATGTGTATGGGCCCGTGTGTATGGGCTCATGTGTGGGTATGTGGTGTGGGTATGTGGTGTGGGTATGTGGTGTGGGTATGTGGTGTGGGCATGTAGTGAGGGTTTGTGGGTATGTGGTGTGGGTATGTAGTGAGGGCTTGTGTGTTTTTTGGTGTGGCTGTGACTGTAAGTGTGTCGCTAAATAATAAGATATAAAAATAGAACAATGCCTTTTTTTTTTTTTCTTCCTCTACCTTTTTTGGGGGCTAACACAGAGGTCAGCAATTAACAACTTGATGCCAAGGAACATATTCTGTCCATCTGGATATCTAAGTAGGGTCTGCCCCCGCCCCAACAGGTATCTTACAGCTGGCAAAACTAAGCAATTCTTTCATTGTCCTCTGCTGTCTAACCATGGATCTGAGATCTCTAAATGAAATCCATCACGTCATTTAGCCCATTTGCACCAGATGATGTGCTATCACATCATGGGAATATTTCGCTCCTGCGAGATGATGACCTATCCTGTCATGATCATAGTTACGTACTTATATACTCATTCCACTTGCATTTCTATAGACACATTGGTCTTGGCTTATCAAAAAAAGAAGAAGAAAA
>BOPN01002695.1:122721-127721 GCA_017312705.2 Penaeus japonicus | reverse complement strand
ACACACACACACACACACACACACACACACACACACACACACACACACATATATATATATATTTATATATATATATATACATATGCATATCCACACATACATTTCTCTCAATATTTCCCCGCCAATATTGCATACAAATATATCAAATACAACAAATAAAATACTATACGAACATCACACTAGTGAGGCAATCGCCAGGTCAGGTCAGGTTAACTTTGATGGGTGGCTCACACATGGCTGCCTTTCCAAGTACCTTAGACTCTCAAAACGAGCTTAATTCCTCGACTGCCACGCCCCGTACATTCCAAACTATCTTTGGGGACAAGATTCGGGGACGGCGGATGCGAAGCCTTCCATATAAGCAGGATGTTTGGAAAATACCGACAGACCGGGAATCGACACGCTACCGCTGACGCCTGATTTCTCCGCCTGTTTACACGTGTTGTGATATTGTTTATTGCTGTGACCATTGTGCTATAGTGAATATTTCTCTCGTGCACCATAACGGCAGACTATCTGCGTTATGGAATAAACCTGTAATGTCCAAACCCTGTGTGTGGCATTACTACCTATTTTGTGCTGGGTTATCAGTTACGACAGACTAAGACAACCCTCACAGAGAGAGAGTTGCGTTGTCTTTTGTTGGTAGATGTAGTAAACAATTGTATAAATATAAGAATTAATTTCAGTTATATTAGACTTTCAAACATGTTACATTGTTTTTTGAGGAGTGGTGTGATTACTTCATTAAAATTGGTAACTGCGCCTCTTACAGGAAAATGTGTACTTTTGTTTTTCTCAACTGAATTTTGTTAATTGGTCCCCATAAATTTCTTACTTATTGATTTAAGCTGTTTCCCGAAGCAGTTGAGAAATCTCCGTGTGGAACAAGAAGGACTGTTTGCAAGTAGTCGACAGATCATCGATGAATACTGTGAATGGGTTCCAGCCTGTTTTTTATATTTCCCTCCATTGTGAGTGAGCCCTTGTGTATTAATAACTAATATAGATCAAAGTCGAAATTCCCACAAAGTGCACAGGCGTTCTTGGTTGGCTTACGTCTGACTTCAAGTTATGTTTTGATTAGAAGCAGGTACGTGCACTGAGAATAGGGGTTGGGGATTCTGAGCCCTTGCCCTATTAAAAGTGTCATCCTAGACAAAATATAGGAAAGAAAAGTGCCCTTCACCTTGCACATCAGTGTCAGATCTTTAAATCTTAGAAACTTTATCTCTATCCACAGAGCGGGCATCTATGTGAGCTATTTTTATCACATTTGTGAGAATATTAACATATTTATCTAGGTATCTCTTAATGAAATGTCTAAAAATCGATTTTCTGTCAGTATTGATGGTGAGCAACATAATCCAGATAACGTCTACATCTGTGCTTGGTATTAAACATATTTCACATCTGTAAAAAGAGATGTGAGGTTATTAAAGAAATTATTTGAAGGAGCCATGCTTTGCTTTGCATATCTATACTCCTCTTCATGAACATCACATTTCTACAAAAACCAAGGAGGGGCTGGACGTTAATGTGTTCTTTCTCTGTGCTGTGCGATCTCACCGTCGAATTTATGGATAATGTGGGTGTCATTTCTTTGGCCAGTAGTTACTATGAAACTATGCAATGCGTTATTTTTGTTTTCCAGGCTTTAACATTCGATATGTTTCCAAGCCTATAACAGAGATGATCTTCAACGTCCCCTTCATTTTCTTTGTTTCAGGGTGGCAACTTGTAACGCTTGAGTGCGCTGCTTGAGGGCGGTCAACATCATGTAATGTTTTCGCTGTGTGACATTTCTCGCTGGAGCTAATTGTTGTCTTACTGTTGTGTTTATTCGTTCCGCGTAGAAGACCGGTGGAGCAGGGGAAGGGGGAAGCGATATACTGCGTCATCCTAATGGCGGATGAATGGAAGATATTTCTGCACGTTATTTACGTTTTGGTGAAGTTCTTTCTGGATGTAATTTGCGTAGGAAGATAAATGACAGTGATCACATGGTTCTGGGCAGGGGAAGGCTGGTATAATGGCAAGGCTGATGCAAGGACAGAGAGAGAGAGAGAGATAGAGATAGAGAGAGAGAGAGAGAGAGAGAGAGAGAGAGAGAGAGAGAGAGAGAGAGAGAGAGAGAGAGAGAGAGAGAGAGAGAGAGAGAGAGAGAGAGAGAGAGAGAGAGAGAGAGAGAGAGAGAGAGAGAGAGAGAGAGAGAGAGGAATGGGATTGGGTTTGATGGAAGGGGAGGCGGGTCTGCTGTGACATGCTCCGCATTCCTGTTTCAGAAGACGCAGAACCAACCACATTGCTGAGTGGAGACTGTTGTTCCGAGAACATTCCTATCAGCAAATTAATTTTATCATCAGTCAGAATCTGGTTGCCAAAAGCGGGTTCATGGCCAGATTTATTTTACTCTTTTTTCTTTTCTTTTTTTCTGGGGGGTGGGGTTCTAAATTTTCATCCAGCGTAATTTGGCAACAGAGAACTATCCTTGTCTAAGTTTCCTTCAGTAAAGCACAGGACTGTGTTCAGCACTATTGCTATACTGCTGCAGGGTTGGGTTAGGTCGGGTCGGGTCGGGTCGGGTCGGGTCGGGTCGGGTCGGGTCGGGTTCGGTTAGGTTGGGTCGAATAGGGAAGGATAGGGAATGGTAGGGGAGGGTAGGGTAGGAATGGGTAGAGAAGGGATGGGTAGGGAAGGGAAGGATAGGGAAGGGATGGGTAGGGAAGGGATGGGTAGGGAAAGGAAGGTAAGGGGAAAGGAAGAGTAGGGTAGAGAAATGTAGGGGAGGCAAGGAGAGGGAAGGGAAAGGGAGGGTTGAGAAGGGAAGGGAAGGGAAGGGTAGAGATGGGTAGGGAAGGGAAGGGAAGGGAAGGGAAGGGAAGGGAAGGGTAGAGATGGGTAGGGAAGGGAAGGGAAGGGAAGGGAAGGGTAGAGATGGGTAGGGAAGGGAAGGGTAGAGATGGGTAGGGAAGGGAAGGGTAGAGATGGGTAGGGAAGGGAAGGGAAGGGAAGGGAAGGGAAGGGAAGGGAAGGGTCGGGTAGGGAAGGGTAAGGAAAGGTAGGGCAGGGCAAGGTAGGGTGAGAAGGGTGGAGCAGATGGATTAAGCTAAGCTAGGGTAAAGTGTGGAAGTTCAGTTCAGTTCAGAGAAATTTACAAAGACGTCCCTTCGCCCGGGCTATATGCACGAGGCGGCCCGGGCCGGAAGTGTAGAAGGGAGGAGGATGAGTCGGTGTCGGGATGGTGCCATGAGCAGGGGGAGGGGGGGCAATGGAAACATGGGCGTGCATGAGGATGTGAAACTCGCCCAGTCAATTTTGGCAATACCATGGATGGAATTCTGACAGGCTCTTTGATCCAATGTTTCCTCCATCTTTCTGTCAAGATAAGGATAAGGTAAGACCTTTTCTTGAAGCCAGAAAATCCTGATGTATGTATTTGGAAAATCAGGCTGCCATGTAATCTGAAGCATAATATAATCTACGCAATTCATATACGTTTTGGTGGGGGTCGGATGATGATGTGAATTAAAACAGTCTCAATCCTTCTAATTTCCTTGAATAAACAGTCATAGAGTGTCAAATTACACGAGTGAAACAGATGAGACGACCGCTGTAAATGGTGACAGATTTGAAAATATGTGCATCTTAATGTGACTGGATGTTTTACTTTTGTTTTCAGCCATCGAGGCACACTCTCTGACCTTGGAATGTTTGCATTACGGTATACCAGTCTTATTTTTAGTCAGTTGAATACGAGATGGGCATTATCTGAAGGGTATACTTCATCTTAGTGTTAAGAATTTAATATTACCATACAAACTTTAAGATGCAAGCGTGTTTTTTTTCTGCCAGTTAACATATGAAACCTTTACTCCTGATACATCCTTCAAGCGAAAGAGAAAACCACGTCCAAACACCTGACCATAACAACATCCAAGGAGGCTAATACCAGAGGATCGCATATATCAATGGCTAGCCTCATAAGCACACACCCCACCCACACATACTTCCATCCCACGCCCCGGTCTCATCAGGCCCGCCAAGCCGTAAGAAAACTCGTCATAAATCACAGGGAATGAACTTTCGTATACATATCACTCCTTATACTTCAGGACATTTTCAAACGATCGATGTTGTCAGTAGCTTTTCAGCATTCCTCCCTGTGAGTATTTACCGCACACTATAAAGCTAGAACTGTACAGTTTTTGTACTAAATAATATTAAATAACCAAAAATTCTAGTTTTCGAACGTTGAAGTTAGTCCTTAAAACCAGTGAAACCGCCAACACTAGCAAACTCTCTCGGATGTACCTGGTATTTCCTCGACATCCTCGCCTGGGCTGCACTGCCTCCATGGTGGTCGCCCAACGCGTGCCGACGCTGGTTGGAGGCGGGGAGCACACTCGTAGACCCCACGTGAACGACCTCTCGCGATTAAGTGACGACGAAATGAAGGCGCTCGTTTAGGATTTGATCTTTGTCTACAAGGAAGCGAGAGACTTCGGCCAATTGGTACAAGATGCACTTCCATTGGTGTTCTCTATGTCACCCTATGGGAAAAGAAACTGAACAGCAAGGGTGTTCAAGACCAACAACTGCTCCTGTTGAATATGCAACGAAACAATGTTGTGATTTCTTCGGTTCATCACGTCACCTTCGACTTTTCCCCTCGGTCTAAACATCAACTTCAGACGTTGTTTGCGGTCTCTCTCTCTCTCTTTTTTTTTAATATGCGTAACAAGGAATACAAATTTTAATAGATTATTTTCAAAGTGTATGGGCGGTCCTGTCAACCTCACGGGCAAATCATGATATGATTTTACAAAATCACTTTCTGGTAAATATGCCCAGTCCCTACTGCACTCTGCTTATTGACCAAACATAATATATCAAGGGCCCACACTGACGGAGCAAAATGAAATAAGTTTACATGGGAGTCGTTCCTCGCTCTCCCTAGATTTCTCCTGCCTCGGGACGGAAGATGTCACCTGAGCGTT
>BOPN01002695.1:70221-77721 GCA_017312705.2 Penaeus japonicus | reverse complement strand
TATGCATGTGTTCTTTCGCGTGAGCAGTGAGATCAGCGAGGTGTCAGGCGCGGTAACATTCCTCTGCGTGAGAACACTTGAATGACTCCAGAGATAAAAATAACAATAAGAGTTCCATCTCACTGCACAATTACTGGACAGCTAATGATGTTGCATTTTGTGAAGACATATATTTTACATTAACTTTAGCAAGAAACTTTTCATCTTTCAAGTGACATGAGAGCTTGACTAGAGATTCATGTTCATCTATCTTTGGGCCGGGTAAGGATCAAGGCGTTTAATTGCTATCATTTACCTCTCCAATATTGGCTCAGCACAGCAAATAATTTTCATTGAAACTTTTTTAGCCCTTAATCAGTAGGTGTTCAGGACTTTAAACTAAGGATTTTGTAGTTGAGGAGGGGTTACAGGTGCCTCTCCTATCTCCTAGTCGGCACACTGCCATCGTCGTTTAGAGGGAAAGCTCACCTTTTTCTTACTTTTAGGTTTGCTTATCTCAAAGCCTAGGAAGCTTGTAATCATGTCAATGTGGCGAGAAAACGTTTAACCAACGCAAGATTTATCACGGCGTGACGCTTGTTCTAAAACAGCTTAATCGCCCGATTATGTCATTGCTTCTATTTGCAATGCAACCGTAATCCCTGGCTGGGTAACAACTGGGAAGCTATACATGCTATCGATTATTGAACACTAAATCGTAATATGCAAGGGGGATTCGGAGCACTAACCTTTCCCTGCGGTTTCCCAATCTTTATAATGTTCCCGAATGAGAAATTTCAATTGCATATATTGATGTATACAATTCTCGAGTTTCCTCAAATTCTCATTTATGTCACTATCAGTACCACTTTCATTTCCCACTATTTGTCGTTTTATGAATTTCGGTCTTTACTAATATTACCTCTTTTGCTACTCAGAAATCATCAACAAATCTAAAGCCTCAATCACAGGGCGAAATTAAGTGTGGTGCTCACATTAAAATCGACATTGTTAATCGTTTGGAAAAGGACACCAGTCCTACCTACATTCGACCAATGCCTTCACCAGTACCTGTTAATATATATTCCCTTCTTCTCTTTCTTTCCCTAGTCTCAGCACCCTCGTTGGCACTCAACAACAGTACCATTTATCCCACTCAACGAAATAAATACTGAGACATGAAGTTCAAGCGCGCATGATAACGGACGCCGCAACGACGGCCACAGGAGTATGGCTGGCATGTCCTGTACATACCCCCCCCCCCCCACCCCGCCCGACAAACTCGTCGCAGCTCCTCCTTGCACCACCAATATCCCTCCCATCGCAAATAACCTCGCCGACCTATCTTGATCGATCACTCTTCGCCCCACAATCTCTCTCTCTCTCTCTCTCTCTCTCTCTCTCTCTCTCTCTCTCTCTCTCTCTCTCCCTCTCTCTCTCTCTCTCTCTCTCTCTCTCTCTCTCTCTCTCTCTCTCTCTCTCTCTCTCTCTCTCTCTCTCTCTCTCTCTCTCTCTCTCTCTCTCTCTCTCTCTCACTCTCTCTCTCTCTCTCTCTCTCTCAATCTTTCAATCTCTCTCTCTCTCAATCTTTCAAGCTCTATCTCTCTCAATCTTTCAAGCTCTATCTCTCTCAATCTTTCAAGCTCTATCTCTCTCAATCTTTCAATCTCTCTCTCTCTCAATCTTTCAATCTCTCTCTCTCAATTTTTCATTCTCTATCTCTCAATCTTTCAATCTCTCTCTCTCTCAATCTTTCAATATCTCTCTCTCAATCTTTCAATCTTTCAATCTCTCTCTCTCAATCTTTCAATCTCTCTCTCTCTCTCTCTCTCTCTCTCTCTCTCTCTCTCTCTCTCTCTCTCTCTCTCTCTCTCTCTCTCTCTCTCTCTCTCTCAATCTTTCAATCTCTCTTAATCTTTCAATCTCTCTCTCTCTCAATCTTTCAATCTATCTCTCTCTCTCTCTCTCTCTCTCTCTCTCTCTCTCTCTCTCTCTCTCTCTCTCTCTCTCAATCTTTCAATCTATCTCTCTCTCTCAATCTTTCCATCTTTCAATCTTTCAATCTCTCTTTCTCTCTCTTAATCTTTCAATCTCTCTCTCTCTCTCTCAATTTTTCAATCTCTCTCTCTCTCTCAATCTTTCAATCTCTCTCTCTCTCTCAATCTTTCAATCTCTCTCTCTCTCAATCTTTCAATCTCTCTCTCTCTCTCTCTCTTTCAATCTCTCTCTCTCTCTCTCTCTCTCTCTCTCTCTCTCTCTCTCTCTCTCTCTCTCTCTCTCTCTCTCTCTCTCTCTCTCTCTCTCTCTCTCTCTCTCTCTCTCTCTCTCTCTCAATCTTTCAATCTCTCTCTCTCTCAATCTTTCAATCTCTCTCTCTCTCAATCTTTCAATCTCTCTCTCTCAATCTTTCAATCTATCTCTCTCTCAATCTTTCAATCTCTCTCTCTCTCAATCTTTCAATCTCTCTCTCTCTCAATCTTTCAATCTCTCTCTCTCTCAATCTTTCAATCTCTCTCTCTCTCAATCTTTCAATCTCTCTCTCTCTCAATCTTTCAATCTCTCTCTCTCTCAATCTTTCAATCTCTCAATCTTTCTATCTTTCAATCTCTCAATCTTTCTATCTTTCAATCTCTCAATCTTTCTATCTTTCAATCTCTCTCTCAATCTTTCAATCTCTCTCTCTCTCAATCCTTCAATCTCTCTCTCTCAATCTTTCAATCTCTCTCTCTCTCAATCTTTCAATCTCTCTCTCTCTCAATCTTTCAATCTCTCTCTCAATCTTTCAATCTATCTCTCTCTCAATCTTTCAATCTCTCTCTCTCTCAATCTTTCAATCTCTCTCTCAATCTTTCAATCTCTCTCTCTCTCAATCTTTCAATCTCTCTCTCTCTCAATCTTTCAATCTCTCTCTCAATCTTTCAATCTATCTCTCTCTCAATCTTTCAATCTCTCTCTCTCTCAATCTTTCAATCTCTCTCTCAATCTTTCAATCTATCTCTCTCTCAATCTTTCAATCTATCTCTCTCTCAATCTTTCAATCTCTCTCTCTCTCAATCTTTCAATCTCTCTCTCAATCTTTCAATCTCTCTCTCTCTCAATCTTTCAATCTCTCTCTCTCTCAATCTTTCAATCTCTCTCTCAATCTTTCAATCTCTCTCTCTCTCAATCTTTCAATCTCTCTCTCTCTCAATCTTTCAATCTCTCTCTCAATCTTTCAATCTATCTCTCTCTCAATCTTTCAATCTATCTCTCTCTCAATCTTTCAATCTCTCTCTCTCTCAATCTTTCAATCTCTCTCTCAATCTTTCAATCTCTCTCTCTCTCAATCTTTCAATCTCTCTCTCTCTTTCAATCTCTCTCTCTCTCAATCTTTCAATCTCTCTCTCAATCTTTCAATCTCTCTCTCAATCTTTCAATCTCTCTCTCAATCTTTCAATCTCTCTCTCAATCTTTCAATCTCTCTCTCAATCTTTCAATCTATCTCTCTCTCAATCTTTCAATCTATCTCTCTCTCAATCTTTCAATCTATCTCTCAATCTTTCAATCTCTCTCTCTCTCAATCTTTCAATCTATCTCTCTCTCAATCTTTCAATCTCTCTCTCAATCTTTCAATCTCTCTCTCTCTCAATCTTTCAATCTCTCTCTCAATCTTTCAATCTCTCTCTCAATCTTTCAATCTATCTCTCTCTCAATCTTTCAATCTCTCTCTCTCTCAATCTTTCAATCTCTCTCTCAATCTTTCAATCTATCTCTCTCTCAATCTTTCAATCTCTCTCTCAATCTTTCAATCTCTCTCTCAATCTTTCAATCTATCTCTCTCTCAATCTTTCAATCTATCTCTCTCTCAATCTTTCAATCTATCTCTCAATCTTTCAATCTCTCTCTCTCTCAATCTTTCAATCTATCTCTCAATCTTTCAATCTCTCTCTCTCTCAATCTTTCAATCTCTCTCTCTCTCAATCTTTCAATCTCTCTCTCAATCTTTCAATCTATCTCTCTCTCAATCTTTCAATCTCTCTCTCAATCTTTCAATCTATCTCTCTCTCAATCTTTCAATCTATCTCTCAATCTTTCAATCTCTCTCTCTCTCAATCTTTCAATCTATCTCTCTCTCAATCTTTCAATCTCTCTCTCTCTCAATCTTTCAATCTATCTCTCTCTCAATCTTTCAATCTCTCTCTCAATCTTTCAATCTATCTCTCTCTCAATCTTTCAATCTATCTCTCAATCTTTCAATCTCTCTCTCTCTCAATCTTTCAATCTATCTCTCTCTCAATCTTTCAATCTCTCTCTCAATCTTTCAATCTATCTCTCTCTCAATCTTTCAATCTATCTCTCAATCTTTCAATCTCTCTCTCTCTCAATCTTTCAATCTATCTCTCTCTCAATCTTTCAATCTATCTCTCAATCTTTCAATCTATCTCTCTCTCAATCTTTCAATCTATCTCTCTCTCAATCTTTCAATCTATCTCTCTCTCAATCTTTCAATCTCTCTCTCTCTCAATCTTTCAATCTCTCTCTCAATCTTTCAATCTATCTCTCTCTCAATCTTTCAATCTCTCTCTCAATCTTTCAATCTATCTCTCTCTCAATCTTTCAATCTCTCTCTCAATCTTTCAATCTATCTCTCTCTCAATCTTTCAATCTCTCTCTCAATCTTTCAATCTATCTCTCTCTCAATCTTTCAATCTCTCTCTCAATCTTTCAATCTCTCTCTCTCTCAATCTTTCAATCTCTCTCTCAATCTTTCAATCTATCTCTCTCTCAATCTTTCAATCTCTCTCTCAATCTTTCAATCTATCTCTCTCTCAATCTTTCAATCTCTCTCTCAATCTTTCAATCTATCTCTCTCTCAATCTTTCAATCTATCTCTCAATCTTTCAATCTATCTCTCTCTCAATCTTTCAATCTCTCTCTCAATCTTTCAATCTATCTCTCTCTCAATCTTTCAATCTATCTCTCAATCTTTCAATCTCTCTCTCTCTCAATCTTTCAATCTATCTCTCAATCTTTCAATCTCTCTCTCTCTCAATCTTTCAATCTCTCTCTCTCTCAATCTTTCAATCTCTCTCTCAATCTTTCAATCTATCTCTCTCTCAATCTTTCAATCTATCTCTCAATCTTTCAATCTATCTCTCTCTCAATCTTTCAATCTCTCTCTCTCTCTCTCTCAATCTTTCAATCTCTCTCTCTCTCTCAATCTTTCAATCTATCTCTCTCTCAATCTTTCAATCTCTCTCTCAATCTTTCAATCTATCTCTCTCTCAATCTTTCAATCTCTCTCTCAATCTTTCAATCTATCTCTCTCTCAATCTTTCAATCTCTCTCTCAATCTTTCAATCTCTCTCTCTCTCAATCTTTCAATCTATCTCTCAATCTTTCAATCTCTCTCTCTCTCAATCTTTCAATCTATCTCTCAATCTTTCAATCTCTCTCTCTCTCAATCTTTCAATCTCTCTCTCAATCTTTCAATCTATCTCTCTCTCAATCTTTCAATCTATCTCTCAATCTTTCAATCTATCTCTCTCTCAATCTTTCAATCTATCTCTCTCTCAATCTTTCAATCTCTCTCTCTCTCAATCTTTCAATCTCTCTCTCAATCTTTCAATCTATCTCTCTCTCAATCTTTCAATCTCTCTCTCAATCTTTCAATCTATCTCTCTCTCAATCTTTCAATCTATCTCTCTCTCAATCTTTCAATCTCTCTCTCTCTCAATCTTTCAATCTATCTCTCAATCTTTCAATCTCTCTCTCTCTCAATCTTTCAATCTCTCTCTCAATCTTTCAATCTATCTCTCTCTCAATCTTTCAATCTATCTCTCAATCTTTCAATCTCTCTCTCTCTCAATCTTTCAATCTCTCTCTCAATCTTTCAATCTCTCTCTCAATCTTTCAATCTATCTCTCTCTCAATCTTTCAATCTATCTCTCAATCTTTCAATCTCTCTCTCTCTCAATCTTTCAATCTCTCTCTCAATCTTTCAATCTATCTCTCTCTCAATCTTTCAATCTATCTCTCAATCTTTCAATCTCTCTCTCTCTCAATCTTTCAATCTCTCTCTCAATCTTTCAATCTATCTCTCTCTCAATCTTTCAATCTATCTCTCAATCTTTCAATCTATCTCTCTCTCAATCTTTCAATCTATCTCTCTCTCAATCTTTCAATCTCTCTCTCTCTCAATCTTTCAATCTCTCTCTCAATCTTTCAATCTATCTCTCTCTCAATCTTTCAATCTCTCTCTCAATCTTTCAATCTATCTCTCTCTCAATCTTTCAATCTCTCTCTCAATCTTTCAATCTCTCTCTCTCTCAATCTTTCAATCTCTCTCTCAATCTTTCAATCTCTCTCTCTCTCAATCTTTCAATCTATCTCTCTCTCAATCTTTCAATCTATCTCTCAATCTTTCAATCTCTCTCTCTCTCAATCTTTCAATCTCTCTCTCAATCTTTCAATCTATCTCTCAATCTTTCAATCTATCTCTCAATCTTTCAATCTATCTCTCTCTCAATCTTTCAATCTCTCTCTCAATCTTTCAATCTATCTCTCTCTCAATCTTTCAATCTCTCTCTCAATCTTTCAATCTATCTCTCTCTCAATCTTTCAATCTATCTCTCTCTCAATCTTTCAATCTCTCTCTCTCTCAATCTTTCAATCTATCTCTCAATCTTTCAATCTCTCTCTCTCTCAATCTTTCTATCTCTCTCTCAATCTTTCAATCTATCTCTCTCTCAATCTTTCAATCTATCTCTCAATCTTTCAATCTCTCTCTCTCTCAATCTTTCAATCTCTCTCTCAATCTTTCAATCTCTCTCTCAATCTTTCAATCTCTCTCTCAATCTTTCAATCTCTCTCTCAATCTTTCAATCTATCTCTCAATCTTTCAATCTCTCTCTCAATCTTTCAATCTCTCTCTCAATCTTTCAATCTATCTCTCTCTCAATCTTTCAATCTCTCTCTCAATCTTTCAATCTCTCTCTCTCTCAATCTTTCAATCTATCTCTCTCTCAATCTTTCAATCTATCTCTCAATCTTTCAATCTCTCTCTCTCTCAATCTTTCAATCTATCTCTCAATCTTTCAATCTCTCTCTCTCAATCTTTCAATCTCTCTCTCAATCTTTCAATCTATCTCTCTCTCAATCTTTCAATCTATCTCTCAATCTTTCAATCTATCTCTCTCTCAATCTTTCAATCTCTCTCTCTCTCAATCTTTCAATCTCTCTCTCAATCTTTCAATCTATCTCTCTCTCAATCTTTCAATCTATCTCTCAATCTTTCAATCTCTCTCTCTCTCAATCTTTCAATCTCTCTCTCTCTCAATCTTTCAATCTATCTCTCTCTCAATCTTTCAATCTCTCTCTCAATCTTTCAATCTATCTCTCTCTCAATCTTTCAATCTATCTCTCAATCTTTCAATCTCTCTCTCTCTCAATCTTTCAATCTATCTCTCTCTCAATCTTTCAATCTATCTCTCTCTCAATCTTTCAATCTCTCTCTCAATCTTTCAAAATATCTCTCTCTCA
>BOPN01002695.1:25000-27500 GCA_017312705.2 Penaeus japonicus | reverse complement strand
ACAACAGTAAAAATAAGTTCTCATATCCTCTAACGACAAACCATTTTACATATCTACAACTATCTGAGATCAACACAAAACCATAGTTTGATTCTCGAAACAAAAACAGCAAAAATAACAACAATAACAATAGTCCATATATCACAGATGTCCGATGCATACGCGAAAAACATATCGCCCGAAATAACCAACACAATTTGCAATGGTGGAGCTATACTTGCAACACCAACTTGAATAAAACGCATCTAACCATATGCTTGTTAAGGTTCGTGCCCATTCCCCTTAAGTTTGAGCCTCCCATTTCCTTTCACATGCAACACTTATCACCGCAGTTATTAGGCAATGCACCGGAAACACGCATTTGGTCGAGACTCTAGCTACGACCGTATAATATGCATAATGCTATCTGTTGTTTTCTTTCGTGATTATTTTTCAGATATAACTCATTTTTTTCGAATATCTGCAAAACCAGAGGCATACTATAACGCCATATGAAAATATAAACACGCGAACGCGCAGCAATACCGGCAGATTTCCGCTTACTAACATACATGGAGGAAATTATCCATAATATATTTCCTGCCAAACCTGTCATGTCACTGCCAAGCTCTGTTTTGCGGACACACCAATGTTCTTTAGACCCATCATTCCCGCCAGTGAATGTCGCGTGCTGCTATTTTCGTTTTATTTTTTTTTTATCCAAATTCTCAAAAATCTCGCTTACACCAATCCTTGCTCTGATATTTCTCCCCCTTAGGTTTCACAAATCATATCCACCATCAAACCGAATGTTCAAGACGAGGGCATCACCATTAACCATGAGTAACATATAAGGTCGTCGCGACACATACCAATCCCCTTTCTTGACTCTTTAACGTCTCTGTGTAAACAATCTTCATATATATGAAGTCTTAGTCAATCACGAATCACTGTCGTCATATCTCTTGTCATCTTCACACAATGGCTTCGTTAGCCCAGCCCCTCCCTTCCCTTTGGTAGCAGCGCCTCTAGGGAAATTAGGAAGGGGATTAATGGAGGATTGACGAATACCAGAGGGCGGCGTGGATTCCAACCCTCTGCAAAGTTTAGTCACAGTCATTGAACCATGAGTAGACTCCTGCGTCCTCTGCAAGTTGTGATTTGCTTCACCTGCATTTTTTTTTTTTTACCACTGGCAAAAAAGTGAGAAAAAATATTTGCTGGACTTTACCTATCTGAGTTTAACTTATCGTAAATCAACCTAACGTAACTCAATGAAATAATTTATCCTAACCTAGTCTAGTCGGACCTAACCTAACCTAGCGGAAGTATATTATGGTAGGGGTCACACTATAGTATTTGCTGTAATTCTTCCGTGCCTATTTCGAAACCGTTTTTTTTTTTTTTTTTTAATGTGATGATTTGGAATTTCTCTCTCTCTCTCTCTGTGTCTCTTTATTTCTTTCTTTTTCTCTCTTTATTTATTTATTTATTTATCTCTCTCTTTCATCTCTTTCTTTCTTTCTTTCTTTATCTCTCTCTTTCTCTTTCTTTCTCTCTATCTCTCTCTCTCTCTCTCTCTCTCTCTCTCTCTCTCTCTCTCTCTCTCTCTCTCTCTCTCTCTCTCTCTATCTATCTATCTATCTATCTATATATATATATGTGTGTGTGTGTGTGTGTGTGTGTGTGTGTGTGTGTGTGTGTGTGTGTGTGTGTGTGTGTGTGTGTGTGTGTGTGTGTGTGTGTGTGTGTAAGAACGGTTTTGCTCTTGTGTCTAAGAAATATATCTGATAGAATGGCGTCCTCTGTAAAGGATGTAGTACTACTATACAATAGATCAATCGTGGACTCTGGATTTTGTCAGTAATATCCGAGACCTACTGATCCATACGGCTAAGGCAGATAAATGTATTGCGTAAGTCTAGTTCTTCATTAGTTGTAACTAACTGCACGCAAAGAAATGGCCTTGGGGACTCTACTTAACATTTTCCTTGCCCCTGGCTACATCCCGAAATAAAAACCTATCCATACCAGGTCACTCGTCGCGCGTGATACCAAGGGACGGGTTCCCAGGCGGTTGACCACAGTGACACTAAGGATGTCACAGCTGGTCAGCCTAATTACTAAAATGTCTTGTAATGTGATCCGAGATATCGGTATCGGGGCCCTTGAGAGTATAAGCTGGTATCGGTCATTTTCATCAATATTCATATCTCCAAAATCGGCCGATACCATTGATACCGATATTGACACTTCATTCCAATCCATTATTTATACAAGCACACACAAAAACACACACACGCATATATGTATGTGTTATGTATATATACATATGTATAAAATATGTATACGTGTGCTTGCAAGTACGTACGTTAATTCTTTCTTGACCTCTAGTCTATTTTATGAATATTTATTTTCTGTATCAAAGCATAGTATCGAATCACTCATAGTCACACTGGCAGCTGTAATGAGGTGCCACTCATGGTCGTACTCCCTGCCCGCGTTACGTGTTCCGCCGTCG
>BOPN01002695.1:10000-12500 GCA_017312705.2 Penaeus japonicus | reverse complement strand
GTACCAATACCCATCTAACTATGTTATCCATAAGCATCTATCCATGTTATACGGTGTACACGTAAGAACAAGCTTAGGTGCCACTCATGCTCTGCACTCACAGGATATGCAAACTATATACTAATACCGCCTCTACATATCGTGTTTCCAGAATGCTTGTTTATATAACGAGATTAAGAGCATCTGAGATAAAGAATGAACGTCCATCCAGAACAACACGTGGCGCTTCCACAATGAATATATATGAATATAACCTAAACCTCTTCGATTATCTTATTTCCGCTACACGTAAAAGCTAAATGGCGTCGATTGGTCAAACACTAAAACAGAAAAAAAAGAAATTACCCATGGTTCTTTGCACTATGTACCTAGAAAACGGTCATTATCACAAAACATTAATATGACAGTGAAAACATGCGGAAACATATCACATGCCTGTATGTTTCACACTAAATATTGTCTGCAACTAAGTTGCTATAGTGATACAAATCATAAGAACCAGGAAATTTGCTCATTTCATTTGTATACCTCCACAGTACCAAAGATATTAATTTGTCTACTTACCTACCTACAGCATATCTCTTTTTTCACATCTACGTATCTGTATATATCTAAGTCAATATATCTATCTGCATCTATATATCAATCTATCTGTCTATACACACACGCGTGTTCGTACACATTGAATTGAGCGGTACAATTCTCCTTGCTAATGGTACAAATTGTAGTTTAGATTGAATAATAAAAAAATACTATGAAATTATTTTCTAATAAAAAAGGTAAAAGATAAAGGTACTTTCTAAAACTCAAGCATAAGTATTCACTGATTTTGACAGACTATTACGCTAGGTAGAATGGGACCTGTCCAACTTTACCGCCCGGGGCTAGGGCCCGATCCGCTCGAAATGAGAAACCATCTCAGTGTAGAATCTGTTAATGGGACAATCTTAACAAAAATGATTGAGGGTAACAATCCGTCATGAATATCCTTCAGTTTGGAGATCGCTTCATTGATGGGGGATCAAGCACTGGGATCCCGATACCATCCAAGTCCATACCTACTATAGGTGGTTCAACCTGGAACAGCTGTTCAAAATACTCAACTCAACGTTCTCACAAGAGCTCAGATGATCTGTCCATCTACTGAGCAAACTACAGATGTCTGTGGGATGAGCTTTGAGTTTAGTTTTCTCAGGGTTTATTAGGTAGGACTACGGTTATTTACTAGGAAGTGGCCAGTACCATTTATATTTGGGAAATCATAAAATGAGCAAGCAGTACGATTACTACATCATTACTTACTGGACTGGTATTTAATTTATTGCAAATTACACTGTTTGTATCTTATCTATTACCAATTACACTGTTAATATATTATCAATTACTAATTACACTGTTCGTATCTTATCTATTACCAATTACACTGTATCTTATATATTACCAATCACACTGTTCGTATTTTATCTATTACCAATTACACTGCAACCGCGCAGCTTTCGGTACTCAATAGAGACTGGAAATAAGGCATGTCAGCACGATATTTCAACGCCGATATGATTTTGAAAAAAAAGTAATGTAAATCATATTTTGATTATCTTACATGTAGTCATTTGCTTGATACTAATCCAGCTAAGGGGGTTGGACACTTGACCATTAAGGTTACTCTAGATTAATACAAAGCACCGTAGTCTCAATGTGCTACGGGACTTGCAAATGGACTTGCCTAGTTTGCCTGATGATATGGACTTCTTGTTCGATTATACTGAGTGCCGTAGTCATACTAGCGACCCTAGCTGATCATGTGACATGTCACTTGCCTTATATCATATCGTTATCTTCTTGGTTTCGGTCACCTTAGTAAGGTGACTAACAAGTTATACTTCTTATCTGCCCTTTTACTGGCCTGATATATTGGTACTTCTAGACTTCGAAATCGACGCGACCTTCCTATCAAGATGTCGCTGCAGCTGAATGTTGCTCATGGAGTAAGTACTGTATATTCGCCCTGTTGCAATACTGAATTGTTTCAGACGGCTCCAGAACGAACCGTGGGCATAGCCGGACGATGGGAACTACAATATCACCTGACGCCCTTTCTGGTCTATAACTACTCCCAAACAAAGGAATACAACATCCCGGTAGGTGAAATCAACGGCGACACAGTCCAGCCTAGAGCATCCAAAACCTGACACATACATGGAAACTCACGTCAAACTGAGGGAGAGAATGATGGAGGGAGAGGAGAGTTGGAGGGAGAGGGAGAGGGAGAGGGAGAGGGAGAGGGAGAGGGAGAGGGAGAGAGAGAGAGAGAGAGAGAGAGAGAGAGAGAGAGAGAGAGAGAGAGAGAGAGAGAGAGAGAGAGGGAGGGAGGGAGGGAGGGAGAGAGAGACGTAACTAAAAGCAAACTTACCTAAAACCCAGAGCAGAAAGCTGGAGTCTGCAATCGACCGTCTTGTGATCCTGGCTTATAATCAACCGATCTTGCCTGTCAATAGATTGT
>BOPN01002695.1:0-2500 GCA_017312705.2 Penaeus japonicus | reverse complement strand
TCACAATTGTGAGCAGGCACGGATCAGTACATGGATTTTTTTCAAAATGTTAATTTCAGTTTTCTGCAAATGCGAAGTGAACACAAATTTCGAAGCCTTTGCTCAGCGTTTTGTAGTGTAAGGCTACATCCAAGAAAGCGGTAAATATGAATGCTAGCACAAGTCGTCATCGAAAAGCGACTCCAATTGGTCGGTGCGAATGGCGGCCCGCGATTGGCCGCCACAAACCGCGGAGGTTCGACTCTTGGCCCAGCGGCGCGCCACGGGACCAGCGTTGACAACGACAACTGTTTGTCGTATTTCTAAAATCTAAATTGAACTATTATTGTATGCCTGTTGTTCAGTCGTAGTTTAGAAATGTTAGTTGTCGTTGCCATTATATAATTGGTTTAGATTACGATTCACACGTCGCACATTAAAATACTTGTTATGTGTTCTGCTCAGCTCACTTGTTTCACTGGGAACGCTGCTTTTATGTCCGCCTCAGGGTTTCCTTTGATGGAAAACACAGTCGTGAGAGGAAACTACAGAAACTTCTTTTTGCTCATAAACTCGTTTTGTGCACACAAAAAAAACAACAACTACGTGTAAGATTGCTAGACAAAATGTGTCGTTTGTTTCCTCAGAATAAAAGAGATGGCACATACCTGGAAACTACAAACAATGCGAAAATAAATGTAGTCAGCTAAGAACTTACTCAGAAAAATGGCGGGAAAGCAACTGTTTATTTGTTTAAGTTTTCTGTCGCAGTACTATACGGAGAGTGCTTTTGAAATATTTGTATTAATAAGATAAGACAGCTACAAATCACTTTGAGTCCACTATTCGTCCGTCAGCTGTCACGATCAACGTTCAAATGTAAAAATCAATTAACGATTTTCCTTGTCATCTCACATGTATTCTTACTGACTGCAAACCATGCGAACCCTATATCCTCAATTCTCTCCCTCGCCCCCCTCCCCTCCCCCCCTCTCTCTCTCTGTGTTTCTCTCTCTCTCTCTCTCTCTCTCTCTATTTCTCTCTCTCTCTCTCTCTCTCTCTCTCTCTCTCTCTCTCTCTCTCTCTCTCATATGGTATATCCTCCCGTTCGGTTAGGTTAGGGTGATAAGTCGGGATAGATTAAGAAAATTACAACAAGCTGAGTTAAGACAGTGCACAACTGTCACGGTATCTGTTGTTGGAGTTGCTTGACAAACGTCGAATTTAGATTAAATCACACATATAGACATATATGTATACATGTATTTATATAAGTACACAGACATATACATATGTTTACATATATATATATATCATATACATATATATATATATATATATATATATATATATATATATATATATATATATATATACACACACACATACATGGTGCATCCCATCATGCAATTCACCACAAGAGGAACGAGATGACCAGCTTTCGTTCCTCGACACTATGATTCGCAGGAGACCCGATGACCGAGTGTTCTTCCAAAAAATAAAAAAAAGCAAGGTTGCTAGATTTGTCTTTTAAAGAACATTGTTTATTTTGAGACTTGCCTATCATTTTTATCTGAGAAATTAGGACAGCAAAATGTGACTGGAGAAAAGTGTTACCGTAAGTCAGCAACTATTACACTAAACTCATACTGCATTCCCTCCCTTAAGTAGAGCCTTTGTTGAACGGGTGTTAAAGAAAGAAAGAAAAAAACAGGCTAAGCACAAGTTCCTTGAAACAATCTAAACATTTCGATCATACTTGTATAACAAGAAAACATGTTGACAACAATTAAGAGTTAGTGCAAAAATACTCGAACTTTTTATAAGCGAGATGTACAAAGAGAGGGAGGAGGAAATGTCCAGTGCAGCTCGTGGTCAGGATGATCAACTTGCAAGCATCTTACATTTTAAATTAACCACAAGTATGTAATTAAACTACTCGATCACGTTGTCTCTGTTACAATATATATATATACATATATATATATTTATATTTATGTATATATGTGTGCGTGGGTGTCCCCTTCCACCCCATAAAGTTCTTTTATATGCTTAGACGTCTGGCGACCCTGCCAAATGGGATGATCTTATTCATTTATTCTCTGCCCACAACAGAAGGACAAAATGCGTAAAAATCGGTTTCTTTCTCCAAGCGCGTCCCTGCCGTCACATGTACAACATCCTCCGGAGCCGCCGTTACCTCGAGGGATGCTGATACACCTGAGGCGCAAGACAGAGAAGATAATGAACAGACGACCAAAGGACAAAAGAGAATAGAAGAAAAGAAGTCAGAATACCACAAACCTCTTAGCCAAGTGAATAGTACACCTTTCGACGGGAGCGACAAGGTGAGACAGGAGGTAGATTCCATGAACAACGAATGGGCAAACATGGCAGCACCGTCCAGTAGTTCCATCGTTGTTCACACATGCACACACACACACACACACACACACACACACACACACACACACACACACACACACACACACACACACACACACACACACACACACACACA
>BOPN01002694.1:181457-195405 GCA_017312705.2 Penaeus japonicus | reverse complement strand
TGATGATGAAGATGGTGATGGTGATGATACTTATATGCTATTTATCAATATAAAAGGTACTGATGGAGAGGCCAAAATAAAAGGGTATTCAAAGGTTAGATCAAACTAGAGGAAGAGGAGGAGAAAGAAGACGAAGAGGAGGAGGAGGAGGAGGAGGAGGAGGAGGAGGAGGAGGAGGAGGAGGAGGAGGAGGAGGAGGAGGAGGAGGAGGAGGAGGAGGAAGAGGAGGAGAAGAAGAAGAAGGAGATGAAGAAAGTGGGCGAGGGGGATGGGGAGGGGGAGGGGGAGGAGGCGGGGGGAGGGGGAGGAGGAAGAGGAGGAGAAGGAGGAGGAGGAGTAGGGGGGAGGAGGAGAAAGTAATAATGAAAATGGCGAAAATAAAATAAAAAACTATATGCAGACCGACGGAAGGGAGCGAGCAGTAAGAATTGGCGAAGGAGAGAAAGGGAAACTAAGTACAACAAAATGGCGGAGAAAATACGAGAAACGCAGAATGCAACAGGTATGAGAAACGGTCAAGGAATATGAAAAGAGCAAAGAAAAATGATGAGGATAAAGAAAGGAGTGGAAAGTGGAGAAGCATGAATCGGTTGAAGAAAGGAAAGCGGTGGACACAAAAGGAGAAATCAAAGAAAAGGAAGCACGGAGAGAGAGGGAGAAGGAGGTAATAATGAAAAAAAGTGAAGGGAGGGTTGAAGGCGGCGAAAGGAAGCGAAAACACAACTACAAAGCCGACAGGACAAAGGCAGTTCCTTCGTGCACTTACTCGCGATCGCGAATTCCGACCTGCTAAAAAAACAGTAAATGCTCATGCGCTTCTCCGGGTTTCTAGAATCATCCAAGACACCGTAGGGGATGCATGTTACCCAAGCGCTCCTTAAAGCACGGGCGGGCAGGAAAGCACGTGTTGATGCGCATGCGCGGCGTGTAACTTGGGCCACAAGTGAGTGATGGTGAATGTACCGTTGCGAAGGCCTCATGCTCCCTTTTCTGCACGGCGGACCGCAAGCATGTGCACCTCCTTGCCGCTCGGCGCTCGTGCTACGTGCACTTCTAAGCCTGGCGCGTGTCGCGCCGATGTCGCGCGCGCAGACATGCATGCATTATCATGGCGTCACCTTCACGCCTTTGCAGGGACACGAGATGATGATGATGATCTACTGCGTCATTATCATGATTTTTTCCTTCGTCGTCGTCGTCTTCTTGCGTATCCCAAGGTGTTAGTCAGCGCCTGTCATCTTGTACTCCGCACGATTTTCCCTCCCAAGTCTCCCACGGCTATGCACCTTTCTTCCCCAATGCAACGACATGCAAACTTTCTTCTTCCTTCCTCTTAATTGTTCTCTTTTGTGAGTAACACCACTAAGGCGATTCCTTTCTCTTTTTTTCCTGCGACACAACTCGCCACAACCGTCTTAGATATTATGACAATCATTAAATAACGAGAATCTACTTTTTCCCACACTCATGCTGTTGTTTTTTCTGGTGGACACAGTGCGTTTACGGCACGCTAGACTTTCTGAGCGTGGATTGCTCCTTAGTTAGCAATGCTTATATCGCTGTTAGTGATAATACTAATTCCGATGTCCCCATACATCTCAGCACGCTTTATTTTCTTTTGAGGGGTGGGAGGTTCTTTATCTCCACTCGCTTATCTGCGTTCCATTCATGAGAAAATAAAGCATATTGTTCCTGGCATCACGATGAGAAACTTCATTGGCATGTTATCGTGACAATCTCCTGAGAGTTAAAACATACTGACAGAAATATCTCTCATCTAAAGTAGTAGGTATAACTCTACTATAGAAAAAACATTAATGTGGAAGGAGTGGGAGAGATAAGGAGAGAGAGGATAGAGAGGGAATAGGGAGAATAGGGAGAATAGGGAGAATAGAGAGAATAGAGAGAGAACAGAGAGAGGAGAGAGAAAGGTTAGAGAGAGGAAAGAGAAAGGTTAGAGAGAGAAAGAGAGAGAGGTTAGAGAGATTTGATTTGAGGAAAAATATATTCATACACTATTCAGTGTGAGAGAAAGAGAGAGTTTGTGTGAGGGGGAGGGGGGCGAGGGAGAAGGGTAGAATCTTCTCAATTAAATCGTATTTGCCAACGCACTCAACACCCATGCAACACCTCTATCTCTTCCTCGGGCGCAAGAGCAAAAACCAACACAGGCTAGAGTTATGGGACTGGGATGAATGGCCTACGTGACGCCAGAGTACTATAGCGGCGAGTGGACGGTCGAGCGAGTCCCCAAACACCTACCTCGCAGTCACTGACCTACAGTCGAGCTCTGCCTACTAGCCCCCCCCCCCCCACCTCCTCCACCTCCTTCCCACCCTAAGCAATCGACCCTTGATAGTTTCTATCCCTTCCCTCGCCCCTCCCTTTTTGTTTTCTCTTTATTTTCCTCTTTTTGTCTGTCTTTGCCTGCCTGCCTGCCTGTCTGTCTGTAAATCGTGTTTCTAAAATGTGCGTGTTCGAAATCTATTCACCTAGTTGGAAACAATGAATTTGGTTATTATAAAATGATGCCGGATATTTTGCGTATAATCTCGATTTGTTCACAACGAGCACGCTATGGCTTTATAGTATGCAAGTGCTTGCGATTGAGCGAATGTGTGTGCACATCTGTTATGAGTACATGCGCATGTGAGAGTTAATATGCAGCCATGTGTGCTTATCCGGATCTTCTCTTTCCACGACAGATCGCTGAGCACAAATTGTGTGTGCTATCAACTACCTGCGTGTGCGTGTGTAACTGGGTTTGTCTGCATGTAAGTGCTATGTAGGTCAGGTGCCCTTCGCATCCACAAATTTCGGTTGGAAGGCTGTGAATGAACACAACCATGCGTTTCAACTTAAGATCCCTAATTCAGAGGTTTCAATAGAGAAGAAGCATGAATGCCATAAGAAGATAAAACGATTAAAGTCCGATGAAAAAGACAAGCTTTATCGTGCGCAATACAAGTACTACCACCCCCCCTCCTCCGCTTCCTCCCCCTTGGTCCCTTCCTCCCTCACCCCTCCAATCCGACCGCTCTCGCCGCGTGTAAGCGAAGCCTAGAAAGTGAGATACGACAGGAGACAACATAGCCGCTTTCGACCACATAGACCCATTTATATCCTTGCCGTGTGTGTGTGCCCTTATGCCCTCCTTTGCCTTCTCGCCATGAACATCATCCACTTCCATGCCTTTCAAAGTTTCCACCTCCTTCGCTTAGATTTTAAGTGTCCTTCCGCCTCTCTTGCTCCCACGAGGACGAGAAAAATGTTCCTGTACATGTGCCCCCAAACCACCAAATTTCCATAAATTCCATACCGTTCCGTTGTGGCTCTCTGCCTGAGTTCTGGCGATCGCATCCTTTCCACATCTAGCGGCTCCCTCCGCGTCCCTCCTCGCCTACCCTCGCTCTGCCAGCACGCCCATCCTCGGGGCCTCTTCGGCCAAGGAGCTCTCGCCTGCCCGTTCATCAGCCTCAAGAGCCTTGCCGCACACTCCTGGATTCTCTCCTCGGACCGTTTTACGTGCGTATTTTTTTAAGGATAATATCTTTTCTCCCGCGTTCTATCTTTTAGCCCTTCCCCTCACTCACTCACTCACACACTCACTCACTCACTCACTCACACACATACACATACACATACACATACACGTACACATATTCATATACATTCTCTCTCTCTCTCTCTCTCTCTCTCTCTCTCTCTCTCTCTCTTTCTCTTTCTCTTTCTCTTTCTCTTTCTCTTTCTCTTTCTCTTTCTCTCTCTCTCTCTCATCTCTCCTTACCTTCCCTTTCTCTCTTAACCCTCCTCCTCCCTCCCCCATATCCCAGCTTCCTGCCTTCCTCCCGGAGTCATAAAGCGGCGTCCCGACCGACCTTCCAACATTCCTTGAACCGCAGCAATAACGCCGGGCGTCTGCACTACCACATTCCTCCGCCTGGTTTCGCCTTATTTCACATTGCTTTTGGACTTCTCAATCTTCCTTTCTATCGCCGTCTGTTTCCCTCTGTATTTCGGATGGTTACCTGTATCTTATTATTGCTATTACATGTTACTTGCGATTGGTATTACCTGTTACCTATTATCTTCTTATTAATCTAAAAAATAACACTTTCGAATTCGCATGATTTCTTTTTTATGGTTTACAACCGTCCCGTCCTGACTACTTTCTATAGTTTTGCGATCTTCCACGAACATATCTCTGATTTGTAAGAGTAAAAAGTTAAGCGGAATGAAAAAAAGTTGCATCGTAAATCTGTAATACTATTCAACTAGTCCGAAATTGCTCTTTACCCACTGATGCATCTATAGTTCTTGACAATCAAGTCATTCGCAAAGTCGTAGACGACTTCGAAAGCTTATATAACGTCTTTTCCGTCGCCGCTGGACCTCAGAGACTTCGTCTTGAAAATCCTCTCCGTCGTTCTTCCTTGTGGCATCTCTTTTCTCATCGACGCCATCATCCACCTGGCGATCGATGGTGACGCTGCACTAGCGCCGGCATCATAGTCATCACAATAAACCACGCTACCCCTGTCATCATTATAACCCTCACTATCATCTCCGCGCAACACCATTATGATCAGCGCCGCCACCACGGTCACCATGACAACCAGCATCTCTAACCGGCGCCGCTGCAGTGGGGTCTCAGCCTCATTACGGATGCAGCGCCACCTCGCACATGCCACGACTTCTGTCATCGCTGCCCAGATAGGCCAGCCGCCGCCGCCCTCCAAACCACTGGCCATGCCTCCCAACCCTGCATGACTGCCCGCCAATCAGCTGTATAGTCTGCGTGGTCTTGTAACTTTCAGAGGCCTGCTTGGTCATCTTTCTGTTTGTCTATCTGTATTTGCTGCCTGCCCTATCTCCCTGCCTGAGTTGATTTCACCTAGTTCCCTATGCCACAGCTATCTATCTATTTGCCTATTTTGTATGTCTCCCTGATACCTGTCCGCTGCCCTATACATCCGCCCTCCTCTGTTGTTGCTTCTTCTCTGACAGCCTCAATCGGGAGAGAATATGCGCAGCGCCATCCTTCCGGGGGGGGGGGGGGCACATGTGACTCCGCCGCGCGGTGTCTACCTTCAGCATCATAGCCGGGAATTAAGCGCTCCCGAAGCCCGGCCAGGCCCTCTCACTGTGCCGCAAGATTCCTTCCTCCGTAGCCAAGCGGCAGTCTCCCGCGCCGTCACCTGCCGGTCTGCCTACCTGCTTGCTTGCTTGCTTGCTTGCCTGTTCGCTGCCATCTGCAGACACAGCAGCCTTTCACTCCTGGAACTGCCAATTCTGAGCTCCACGCCGCCTCACTCCGCCCTCGCCACCGCGCTACGAGGCAAATGCTCTTCCGTGATGGCTGCAATCTTCTCGTGCTTTGATCTCCGTATCAATTCCTGGTTCAATCTCCTATTGATGGCAATATCGCTATCGCTTCTTCAAACAAGGCGTTCATCATCGCCGCTTCAAAAGTGGCCAGCTTATGGTTGATTATCCCCCTCGTAACGCCAAACTAGTTCTTCTAAATCATGCCTTTCGGACAAGCCTAATGACTCGTACATCGACCTGTAATCCCTTCCCATATATCCTTGTACCCTGCTCCCATCCTTTCACATGCCATCTTACGTCAAGTGATGCCTCGGGACCATTCCTTTCTTATCCTTCGCCCCCCTCCCCCAAACCACCCCAAGAGTGCGAGGGTTCCGCCCACCGAACGCTCCCCTCCCCCTTCCTCTCCCTCACCCTGCCACCCCCTGGGTGTCCTCCAACCTTCCATTTCCTCTCGATAATAGCCATAGACTCCTCAAGCTAGGAAATAAATCTACCTCTCGGACCGTACACCTGCGTGCTGGCTTCACACTTTTACTCGGGCGCTGTCCACCAAAATGTTCATGTGGTCAAAGTAAACTAACTCTTATGGAAACCGTTAAGAGTCATGCTCAGGCCAGCTCAGACTTACATTCATAGAAACAGGTACTTTATGAAAAAAAGAATAGGCAAAATACGAATAGACGAAATTGCGAAAGAGGGTCAAGTCTTCATCCAAGTAAGAGACCGTTAAGGAAGACGTATAATGAATCCCGACGTGCTTGTGATAAGCTTCCCAAGCAAAACAGGAAGACGCCAAAGGCACGTCTCATCTCCAGATGTTCAGTGCTTTCGTTCTAGAAAAAAAGAAACTCACACGCGAATACCAAATTTCGGATACAAGAAGTGGCATATAAAGAACTATAAATGGTAATAATGGTAGGGAATTACCTGGCTGAAAATTCAACACATGGCCACTATGCGCACCTGCGTGACGGCTCAACCCCCTCCGATAAAAGCTTCTTCTCGAAACTACGATGACCAGGAGTTAGAACGCCTTGCTTGAGGCACCGATCGCAGGCCGAAGACCTCGTCAACAATGTAATAATAATAAGATTGATACTACTAATAAAAATGATGATGATGATGATGATGATGTTGATTATAATCATCATAATACTGATAATACTAACAATAATAATAATAACACAATAATAATAATAACAATATTGATGATGATGACGATAATGCTAACATTAATGTAATAATAATAATAATAATAATAATAATAATAATAATAATAATAATGATAATAATAATTATATAAAAAATACCAATGTGATGATTATGATGATGACGAAGCCGATGATGATAAATCATAATGATAATGACAATGCCGAGGGTACTCCCAACAAAAAGAAAAGAGACAACCCCATTTTCCGAGAGTGACAGAGTATAGAAGCGACAGGAAGGAAGGAGGGTTGAAAGGTGAGCAACACATTGAGGTGATCACATACACGCCTGTCGAACCACCGGATATACAAGGCTCTCGCATATACCCCTCGAAATGGAAGGTCATTGTCGTGGCCTAGGTCTAGAGATACTGAGGAAGTAGGTAGGCCTGAGATAGGCTTGAGGAGGGAGGAGGGTGGAGAGGGGGGGAAGGGGGAGGGAGGGAGGGAAGGAGGAAGGGAGGGACACTGGCTCAGGCATAACAAGCACGTAGTGCCCTCTTAGGCCTACAATACAACACACTTTACTCCAGGTCACTCTACAAAGTGGGCATGGGTAGGTGACTTGAGCTCGTACCTCTATATTAACCTTTCTTAAACATGACAAACCGGACCCTTTCTCTCCTCGGTGATGTTAGGCTGAAGGACGTGCGGGTGAGAAAAAAAATATTTTATTGCTTATATGCATTCATCTATTCAACTTTTTTTTCTTCAAAGTTATCCGTCTGTTTATTTAACGACTTATTTATCCATTCAAAACTTGGTCCATTATTCTCCATCTTGGCTACTTGCATAAACGCAAAATACGTTCAAACGTGATAATTAGTCCCGAAGACTTATTCAAATAACGAGAGTACAGCGTTATCCCCGAGAGAAAATGTCAACCATTACAACTAAATTACAATCATTAGGTCAGTGCCTTAACTATACTTTTGCGACCTTCAGTGTCCCCACAAATGTCCCTCTCTCTATTGAATCAGCGTGCGAAAGCAAAAGCAAATTAAATTAATTAATTAGTAGAACAATGAGTGATGGTTCGAGCGAGCAATTACCACCATTTCCTTCCAATTTTGTTAATTACCTCTTCACCCATAATGATCCCCCCTCCCCGATAAGCTAATACATCAGCCCTTGGCCTCGCTGACCGCCTCGGGGCTCAGTCTCTGTCTGTCTGTCTGTCTGTCTGTCTGTCTGTCTGTCTGTCTGTCTGTCTGTCTGTCTGTCTGTCTGTCTGTCTGTCTGTCTGTCTGTCTGTCTGTCTTTAGGAACCATTTTAAAACGAACACTTTCAGGGAAATAGGTTCCATATACATTTTTAAAGAATAAAAAAACGCTTTGTTTTGTATTACTTGGTAATGCTGATAACTAAGCGTGAAGGTCAAGATTGTCATACAGAAGCGAGAGGATAACAGCTGCAGTCTGATGATATAAAGCGATAAGACTGTAACTCCACGCTGACACAACTCCGGCAGCTGTTACGCCACTTTCGCAGCGGCGAGTCACCTGCTCCGTGCTTTCCTTCAGCCGACTTTTTAGCCCCACCACCAACCGCCGAAAAACAATTGACGAAGTAAGTTTGCTTTCCCCGAATTGGGTTGTTTAGCTTGAACTGTAGTCTTATGATGATTCATTCTTTTGTTACGTTTCCCCCTCATCATTTAACATTCCTCTAATACCTTTACATGGTACACCTTTTATCAGGATTTACCTCTGATAAGATTGGAAAGATCTGGGGAAGCTAAATTGCTCCTTTTTACATTCTGACCTCAGACCAGATTTCTCATTCACTCTCACGGACAAGGACCCCCCCCCCCCACACTCCCTGTGTAGTAAGCAATCATATGATTTCTTTCAATCAGTGATAACCAAACCCACCTTTGCACCACTACCCACTTTGAATCCAACCAATACATCGGAAATACCCCACACTTATGCAACGAAGTAAAGAAAATGAAGACAGATATATAAATATATATAAACAAACATAAAAAAAATAAATCTGAAATAAAAGAAAGATATTTCCTTCCAGAATGTACTTACCCTTTTTGTCGCCTTGCTGTATATCTTCATAATAGACGTCATGATGCAATGTTGGAGGGCGAAGGCTATCCTTAATAAAATGCTGAGGCGCTTCCCTGCCTCCTCCTCGCGTCTCTTTCCTTTTTTTCAACACAAATACACTCTTAGTTTTTTTTTATAAGTTCTTAGAACTGTACACGGGAATGAGGATACAAGCTAATAAGAGACCATCACACTTTTTTATTTTTTGCCATTCATGCAGCAAGCGCTTTCTTATAACCCTTTCATTGGCACGACCCCGCGAGACAACATTAGCACGGCGCTGTCAGAACCCCCTTTTCTCAAATAGCTGAATTTAATAGAACCTCCCTAGTCAAACAGACATCCAAGGCTTTTGACAAACATTATTTAATCGTTCTTTCTTTGCAATAAGATTCTCGAAAATGTCAATACCAGTATATACATAATATAAAAGCAAAACCATTCAAGGGAGAAGTTACTAAATATAACATTTCAACAAACAGGAACTGAATCAACGATCGAAAGACAAGCAAGGGAATCAAAATGAAACAGACGCCGTTGGACCGAAGAGAAACCCGGGTCTGAGTCAGAGCGGCGAGAAAGACGGTCGCCTGTGGTCCCTGGAGCCCCGAACATCTGCAGGGAAAACCGAGGCGCAGAGGAGAAAGCTCCGCGTCTTGAGGAACCTCGCCGATGTGACGACGGGGGGAGTCGAAGACCTTACGATCCCGCGCCGCGCCTCTACACTGGGGGGGTGGGATACTTTCGAGCTAAAGGCTATGTGTTATTCCTAAAGAAACGTGTACTTGTTGGGGATTTCTAGTGTTTGGGCTGCGCTGAGGCGATTTCTACCGATCATGCAAGAATGATATCCCGTTTTGAATTATTCCGCGGCAATAAACCCGAAAGCACGTTCAGACAGCGCAGTACTAAATCTACTAGTAGAGACTTTTTGAAAAGTCACCTATTTTTAACGTTTGTGAGATGATAAATAATTGAATGTTGTCTTAATTTAGTTAAAAACACGGACACTTGCTTGCATTCACACCCTTCTTATTGGGTGTCGCTCGTTTGTCAATATTATGGTCATTCATCCCAGTACCTTTACTGCTTTGTGCTAAAAACAATCTATTTATCAAAACATTATACGTAAAATTATCAATATATACGATTTCTAGTCTTTTCCAGGACTGTTCTTTGCCTTTCAAGAGTGTCTGAAAAAGTGCAACGTAAATCGATCACAATAACACCGTAATGTTCACAATCAAATAACAAATTATAGGAGTCGCTACCATGAGTAATACACCTGCTCGCACTACTGCTGAACTGATACTGAAGCTCCCGGTACGAAACGCGTCCCTCCAACCCCCAGCGATTTCAGCTCAGACAAACGTAGTGGATTGCGTTGCCAACTCGTGATAACGCAGTCGTAATTTCTCAACATGATCCTCTCCGTTTACCTGATTATACATGCTTTAACAAATACTTCCGCATACATGGCATTGACGGAAATTGTGATGATAACGCATAGAATTCGAATGAAATACGCTTTAAAATCGCGTTATTTATGACGCATAGGTAACTAGGTCCTCCCGTCGTCCGAACACGTGCACGCGGCATTCTCTCGGTGACTTGCATGCTCGAGTAAGTAGGTATCCGACAGAAGAGCTTCAGGGGAGTTGTTATTTGCTGAAGTTGGCATCCTGGCCATCTGTTTGGGTAGAATCTCATGCCCTATTTCTTCGTGGGTCTACAATATCCGCGTTTCGAGTAGTGCCAGTAACTAATAACTTTCGAAATTCAGCCAAAATAACACTTTTAGGAAGGTACCCCAATGTCCAGTCCTATGTTAATGGAATACACCAGCTACCTGTACTGTCGTTTCCCAAATATTAATGACATATTCGAGATACAAAGCATAGAAATGTTTCAGCAGGCTATTACCGGACTGAACCAGATTTATTTCTACGATATGTTTCTGCCCAACGTCCATCTGTTCTGTGTTTCAGAAGGTATTGTGGTTAAAAGCTTTATGATTGGACGAATGTTTTATCATTGCAGGTATTATTTAACATGGTATAATTTTCTTGAAGTATGTTCCCAGATTTTTTATTGCATTATTCGTAACAGGAAAAGATACGGATTTTGTTGGAACAAGAAATTTCTCGGCTGTGGAATAACGAACGCGGTTCTGTTGTACATTGTTAGGATGAAATTCCTGTTTTACGCTAACGATGACTAGAATAATGATAATAACGATAATGATAATGGCAAGGGTACTGACGATAGTGATAATGGTGGTGATCACGATGATCTCAATAACGACAATACTGTAACTACTACTACTACTAATGTTAATACCATTACTGCTACTTATAGTAAAAATGATAATAGTGATAATTACAATAATGATGTTCATAATAATGATGATAATGACGATACCACTGATTTTTCTACTTTTAATACTGCTGCGATAACTAAAACTATTAAAAATTATCATAATTATTATCGCTAATAATAATAAAGTGATAATTATCATTATCCTGCCAATGATAATGAGAATGAAAAGTAATAGTAGCAGTTATGATAACTTGTGTAGTATTAGACGTAGAAGCAGCAGTAGTAGTCGCGATGTATATAACCTTTATCAATGCTAAAACATATAAATACCAGTACTGGTATTTTTACTAGTACCAATAGTATCATAATTTATCATTATCGCGATAATTCTGATAACACCAGCGATGATGCCAATAACTGTAATGATAATAATTACACTGGTGACTGTAGTAAAGAAAATAATCTACAGACACACTACCAACGCCAACAACAACAACAGCAGTCCCAATACTTATAAAACAAATACATGAACCCCGACCCTCAGCATCCCCGTCCCCGTCCCTTTCCTGGCTAAGAGCTGCCACCACCGGAGGCAAGAGGGGCCCATCACCGATAAGAGTTGCTGTTGCTCTTCGTCCAGAGGCGCTGTCTGAGTCTGGGCCTTGGAAACAATGGGTAATACTCGGTCATCTTCGATACTACGTTATCCTTGTCCTCCCTTTTCGCTTTACCAGTAAGTAAATAGATAAAAAAAAATAAAGCAACTATTATCTGTCTGTTGATCTGTTAGTATTACAGTGATAGGATTTCAAGAAAAAAAAATCGGATGAAAAAAGTAAACAAGTATATAAATAAATTGATAGATAAAACGATAACCAGGAGATAAAGAAAATATTATCTGCCTGTTTACACCAAAACATACAAACACAAACCTCAACAAATAAGTCAAATGTCACGCCAGTCCCTTGATCTTTGCGAGAGAGTTGGCCTTTGAGTGGCCTTTTTGAATAAGATAAAGGGTAAATGGGTAGCAAGAAAACAAGACTTACAACACCGAAAATACGGAATGGTCAACTACGGACGAATAGAGGAAGAGAAGATGCGTGTGTACATCAGCTGGCAGATGTGTGTCTGTGAATAACAAAACGGACTTAATAAGGCAGCTAATGAGACACGTTCGCTCGAGAGGTAATACAGTGAGACACTTCTGGATAACACTGGATGGATAATCGGAGTGCAATGCACGTGACGCTATCGGCACCTTCGAGATAGCAACACCCTTGCGTAATGACCCAAGGCCACAGTAACGATATTTCAAGTATCTTGGGCGATTTCGACTAGAAATAAACATAACAATATTGTTTTTTCTCTCTAGAGCTATTAAAAAAACAAAGATAAATTTTACAAACACGTACATCTTTCTCGAAGAAAGATCGAAGACTACAAGATGTCATTTATCCTCATGACAGACACCGCAATGTCGTCTTTCTGACCTGCATGAGCTGTGCACAATGATGGATATTGTCTTGCGGAGCATAGGAACAATACTGACGTGAAAACTAATTATTCTCTTGGTCTTAACGGGTGAAAATGTTTATCCACTGTGACCTTTTCGACGTAAAGGAAGAACAAGAAGGTCTACTTGATGAAATGACGGAGGAGAGGGAGAGGAAGCAAGGAAGAGGAATGACAGAGAGAGAGAGAGAGAGAGAGAGAGAGAGAGAGAGAGAGAGAGAGAGAGAGAGAGAGAGAGAGAGAGAGAGAGAGAGAGAGAGAGAGGGAGAGAGAGAGAGAGAGACAGACAGAGATTTAAAGTCAACCTTGAGGCAAGCTATCACCTTCGCCTATAGTTATACCACCCGCTGTCGCCCGACCGAGGTTATCACATGGGCGAGGATGTTATCTAATCGCACTGGAATTTAATACTGATTTTATATGAAGAGGACGAGATTAATAATGATAACACGATACTGGTAATGCTGCTGCTGATGGTGATTGATGGTGACAAAGCCAGTGACGACGATGATGATGAAAATGATAGTAATGATGATGGATGCTACTGTTAACATGCGATAGATCTAATGCACAAAGAAACAGTTGACATTCACACATCTTTCTGGCGATCAGTTGAATGAGTTTCGCAGGCAGAGGGAAATCGCGTAGGTGTGTCGAGAAAGGTAGTATGTTATAAAGAATGGTGAGGGGGGGTGAAAGGGGACGAGGGGAGGGGGAAATGAAAAGAGAGGAGGAGGAAAAGGGAGTAAAAGGAGAGGAGGGGGAAGGGGATGGAAGAGGAAGGGAAGGGGAATGAAAGACGAGTGAAATGAGAGGAGCGGAGGGTGGGGGAGAGGAGAAGAGGGGGAAAGGCAATGAAAGCGTTGGGGGAGATGGAGTGAAGTGAGAGGCAGGGGAAAGAGGTATGAAAGAAGAGGAGGCTGGGGGATGAAAGGGGAAGAGAGGGGGGAGGCAAAGCAGGGTCAAAGGACGTGACCCCAGCTTCATTCCCTGACCTGATCCGCTTCGTGTTGCCTTTAAGGGCTGCTCAGAATAGCATCTTGGCTTCCACCTTATACACAACTTTTACTCTCAACGGTACCGAGCCGCTTCCTAAACTTCTTCAACACCATCCCACGCGTAAAATAAAGCCGCTAACTCTATTACATCAATCCTCTCTGAATAAACCGCCATCAAATAATTGTCCAATAAATGAGGCGTGACGATTACGATCGCTTTTGCTCATAATCGCCAAATCCGTCTTAATCATCCATCAGCAAATAACTGCCACGTTTTGCACCCGCTCCCAGACGCGACCGAACTCCGCCCGCTTGATATTTCACTGAGCTTCAGTGACGTGGCGAAGTGCATAAACTGAACGTGCTGTGTCAGCCTTTCACTGAATTACATATACTGGAAACATCACTTCCTAACAATCACTTTGCGAGAGAGATCAATCGCCACAGATGTACCTTCGGGTGACGTCGCAATTGATATTTCAATCAAAACGAAACACAGTGATACGTACACACATA
>BOPN01002694.1:176457-178957 GCA_017312705.2 Penaeus japonicus | reverse complement strand
ATATATATACATATATACCTACATACCTACCTACATACCTACTACATACCTACATACATATGTATATATATATATATATATATATATATATATATATATATATATATATATATATATATATATATGTATGTATATGTATACATATATGTGTATGTATGTATGTATATGTGTGTGTGTGTGTGTGTGTGTGTGTGTGTGTGTGTGTGTGTGTGTGTGTGTGTGTGTGTGTGTGTGTGTGTGTGTGTGTGTGTGTGTGTGTGTGTGTGTGACTTATAATCCATATATGAGAGAGAGAGAGAGAGAGAGAGAGAGAGAGAGAGAGAGAGAGAGAGAGAGAGAGAGAGAGAGAGAGAGAGAGAGAGAGAGAGAGAGAGAGAGAGAGAGAGAGAGAGAGAGAGAGAAAGAGCAATTGCATAAGAGCCATCTAATAGGAAGATTATTTCCCTTCGCCCTTCCCCTTTCCCCCTCCCCCTCCCCTGCCTTTCCCACAGCTCTTCCCTCGCCACCAAGATAAAGTTATCGACATCTATAACATCTTGAGCGACTTTCTCTTCTCGTCCTCCCATTTCGCGCGCTCTCCCCATCCACCTTGTTGTCATTTCTCAATTTCTCTTTCTCTCTTTCTCTGCTTGATCATTCTGTCTTGCTTTCTGTCCTCTCTTCTTTTATTTTTCCTTTTATTCGATTTCTTCCTTTCTCTCTCTTTCTGCCTTCGCCCCTTTCCCTCCTCTCTCTCTCCTTCTCCCTTATTTTTTCTTTATTCTTAATGCAATACTACAGGCAGCCTATACACTTATTATTATAATCCTACCTTCCTTAACGTATTATTCTTAGCTTTCTTCAGCTTTCTCTTCCGTATCTTTCTTTTTTTACAGCCATTCCACCTTCCCTCCAACCCCATATCAACCTCTCCTCCTCCTCCCCCCCACCCCATATCACCCCCTCTCTCCCATTTCTCTCCTCCTCCTGCATCAACACACACACACACACCACTGTATCAACCCCTCTCTTTCCACGTTCTCTTCCATTCCACTCCCCCTTTGCCCCCCCCCCCCCATATTAATCCGTCTCTCTCCGTTTCCCCTACTATTCCACTCTTCCCCTATACCCTTTCCCTTCTTGGCCTCCTCCTCTCCATCCCCTCTTCCCACTACGCCCATCCCCCTCACCTTCCTCCCCCTCTTCCTTCCCCTCCTTTCCCTCTCTCCACTCCCCCTCTCCTCCCATCCCCAACTCTCCTCCCCTTCTCTTCTTCCCCTCCTGTCAGCCCTCCCAGCCTTCCCTCCACCTCTCCTCCTCTCCCTACCCGTCTCTCTCTTCTCCGCCCTTTTCCAAAAACCCATTTTCTCCTCCATCTCTCCCCGCCCCCTTCGTCCATTAATCAACCTTTGTCTCTCGCCGGGACCTTTCTCTGCGCGTATTACCCCTTTAATTAGCCGAGTCACAACGACATACCGCGCGCCGACACTTTCTCCTGCGGGCAGCCCACCGTCGGCGGCGCGAGGCGGAGACGGGAGATGGCGCAGATACTGTAAGAGGATGGGGAGGGGAGAGGGGAGAGAGGAGAGAGGAGAGAGGAGAGAGGAGTGAGGAGAGAGGAGAGAGGAGTGAGGAGAGAGAGAGAGAGAGAGAGAGAGAGAGAGAGAGAGAGAGAGAGAGAGAGAGAGAGAGAGAGAGAGAGAGAGAAGGGGGAGAGAGAGAGAGAGAGAGAGAGAGAGAGAGAGAGAGAGAGAGAGAGAGAGAGAGAGAGAGAGAGAGAGAGAGAGAGAGAGAGAGAGAGAGAGAGAGAGAGAGAGAGAGAGAGAGAGAGAGAGAGAGAGAGAGAGAGAGAGAGAGGGGGGGAGAGAGGGAGAGAGGGAGAGAGAGAGAGAGAGAGAGAGAGAGAGAGAGAGAGAGAGAGAGAGAGAGAGAGAGAGAGAGGAGAGAGAGAGGGAGAGAGAGAGAGAAAGAGAGAGAGGAGAGAGAAAGAGAGGAGAGAGAGAGAGAGGGGAGAGAGAGAGAAATGAGAGAGAGAGATGAGAGAGAGAGAGAGAGAGAGAGAGAGAGAGAGAGAGAGAGAGAGAGAGAGAGAGAGAGAGAGACAGAGAGAGAGAGAGAGAGAGAGAGAGAGAGAGAGAGAGAGAGAGAGAGAGAGAGAGAGAGAGAGAGAGAGAGAGAGGGAGAGAGAGAAAGGGAGAGAGAGGGTAGAATGGGGAGAGTTACATGGTAGAAAAGAGAGAGAGAGAGAGAGAGAGAGAGAGAGAGAGAGAGAGAGAGAGAGAGAGAGAGAGAGAGAGAGAGAGAGAGAGAGAGAGAGAGAGAGAGAGAGAGAGAGAGAGAGAGAGAGAGAGAGAGAGAGAGAGAGAGAGAGAGAGAGAGAGAGAGAGAGAGAGAGAGAGAGAGAGAGAGAGAGAGAGAGAGAGAGAGAGAGAGAGGGGGGGGGGGGGGAGAGGGGAGAGAGAGAGAGAGAGAGAGAGAGAGAGAGAGAGAGAGAGAGAGAGAGAGAGAGAGAGAGAGAGAG
>BOPN01002694.1:146457-153957 GCA_017312705.2 Penaeus japonicus | reverse complement strand
TGATAATGATAAGGAAGAGGAGGAAATTTACCAATTACAATCGATCTAATTTATGAATGGTCTCAGAGTTACTCGGCACCGAAAACTCTGCCCAATGGAGACCTGAATGGCCAGCCGGTCATTTAAGTGAAATGATACGTCAAATGACAGAAACATGACAGAAACCGGTGCCTTGCGTCTTTACTCGGAAAGGGAAATGGGAAATGAGAATGGAAGGAGGGTAAGAAAAGAGAAGAGAGAGAGAGAGAGAGAGAGAGAGAGAGAGAGAGAGAGAGAGAGAGAGAGAGAGAGAGAGAGAGAGAGAGAGAGAGAAAAGCGCAGTGCAGGACACTCACCCGAGTGGAATGCCCTCCCTACCTGCCCCGGTTCGGGTCGACCACCTTGCTCACTTCCGTAATTACGCAACAAGTCGCCGCGCTTCATGTGCCAGTCTCACGGACGGCGCAAGTCTCCTTCTCTATGAAGCTTATCGAAATCATCCGGAGATGCGACAAGCAAGTCCAAACGAGACTTTCCCTTCATGAACCATAACATAAAAGGGAGTCCAGGGCTTTGAATTCCATCCTAGAAGACTCAAAAAAAAATTAAAAAAAAGCTTTGGTGGTCACTCGCATGGCAAATCACAGCCTCCCAAAGTGTGAAAACCCGACATTTTCTCTCTGCTTTTTCCCCCCGCTAAGTATACGTGGACAGACACACCCCAACCCATACATCGCTGGTCAGAGACATGCTTTCTATGCTTCATAATGATCGCGTTTCCATTCGCTCTACGCAGCTCGTGTTCCCGCTTGCTGCGTCTCTCTCGGGCAGAGGAGAGCACCTTTCGTGTAGCTTTGCCATCGGGGAGGAATATTGCGATGGAGAAAATCCGTCCATCGGCTTCCTGTCTCCGTCTTTTTGTTTGTTTGTTTTTCGGCCGTTTCTTAGACTTTTGATTTTTTGATGCTTAATATCTGAATGTTATTTTAATCTTTCTTCCAGTCTGCCTTTTCGTTAGTTTTTTTTTCAAGATTTCATATATATATTTTTTTCTTATTTTTCTTTTTCCTTATTCCCGTATTTTCTTTTCCTCATATCCACTTCGATATCATATGGTGCTTTTCGTCATGCTTTTTCTTAACCGAGCTTATAAATACAAGAACAAAAAAAAAAAAAATTGAAATACTACTTCCTTTTCATTCAATGTTCACATACCTCGAGAAAAATGTGTTGACCGCCTGACTACGTACGCATGATTGGCAACCAGTCGCGTCAACAAACATCATGAGATCACGAAACACCACGATCATCTAACGATACTGTCATGTAACAATGTCCATCTGATCGTGCCTTTCAGCAAGCGTTCTATATGACGGATCTCCTTCCTTGTCCTAAATTACTTTCCTCTGTTTTATCTTACCATCTAAAACAAAATTTATCATCCTTGAAACATTATTTTCCTGAGTAGATTATCACTTGCCTTATCATGGCAATGCTATTGATATGCTAGACCTCCAGGAAAGAAACATAAAGAATGAGAAAGAAAAACACGGAATAAACAGTCCCATATATGAAAGACCCCTAACATTTTTTTTAACAGCCTCGTCCCCATTTATCAAAAAGTCGTCCACGCAGCACCGTACGTACAAAACCCAACCTACAAAACACTCGGCAGTGGACACACGTGATACAAATCACACCTGCTCTTTACCGAATCTAGAACGAAGCACTCCTTCACAGCCGATGTTTATTCGCTGTGAATAAGAGACATTATCCACGTCCCAGCCTATTACCGCAAATAGCCTCCTATCAATCCGTCAAACGGAACTGCCTCAAACCTTCCGCTAACCTCGTATTATCGTAAATTAGGACGCTTATTCAGTCCTTGAAGGCTCCCGAGGCTGATCAAGCCCCGTGTCCCAATACCCGGAACATTCCCCGGATAACACGCGCATTACGAGGCTCGGTGCCGCGGTATATTCCTCGCTGGCCGAATTCGTGTCGCCTGTACCCCCGTTCTAATCAATCTAATTAATCGGGCCGTCAATTTTCTATCCGTGAGATTGCATAGCTGTCATTATCTTGTTTTGGGGGTTATCATAATCTCGCAACATTTGTGTAAGTCTGGCTTCTTATCGTAAGTGGTATGTTCTTAATGTATTTAATTACAGCCTATGTTTTGTACTAACAGTAGTCTTCCTCAACCATTGCTGTTAATATAAAGCTTTTGATAATAAAATATTTATAAGTATGGCACGAATTCTTCATCTCGTAAACAAAAACGGGTAAAGAAAGATTCTTATATTTATATCACGAGAGAGGTTTTATCTTATTTATATATCTCTTTATCGACGCCAAGGACATCGAATGAGACTTCTTGAGGTTGAGAGAAATCATCCGTCGGGCCTTGTTTTCCTTCGATAGCTCGCTCCCCTTGACTGGGCCGCTTCCACGCGAAATCTCTTGCAGTCGTCTTGATCATTTTTGCGAATTTACGCTGAATAACGAGACCTCAAAAGAATCTTACAAAATTCAGAACTCCGGGAAAAAATAGATATGTACATACAAACTCCCTAAAATATGCAGTCTGGCTTGTTTATAACTCGAACTGCCCGATCATGATTCTCAAGATAATCTGTCGTATCATGCAAACCTCGTTCGTTCTCGTGCATGCAACACATGGACAAGAGGAGGATGAGAGCGCAAGAAGAGAGTTTACACGTCCAGCAAGACCTTAGACGCAGGCAAGCAGGCGACGAACTTCCAGCGAGGAAATGATGCGCATGCACCATCGGAAAGTCGGAATGACAGTGCTACATGCGCCCTCAGCTTGTAAACATTCCTTAGCGCTGATCACCGGAAAATCACAGCCTCGCGACTTGCACGCCAACGGTACAAATCACATCTTCTCATCACGCAACTTTTGATAAGTTCTTCGTCCTTTTTTTTTTTTTTTTTTTTTTTTTTTTTTTTTTTTTTTTTTTTTTTTTTTACTTGATCCACTGATTAATTATGTCAACTGATTTAGCTATCTCTCTTTTATATATTTATTTGGTTCGGAGGAAATGAGTACGAAAGTATTGTACCAAAAGACACTAGGTACTGATCTATAATCATTATGGTTCGCTTATTCTGAAAGGTGTCGCTGTCTGTCTTCAGAGACAGGAGTTCGACGCCTCACTGACAACGTTATAAGACCACTTTCACAGATGATGTCTGTATCAATACCGAGACTACATGAAGGAACTCTGGACGGAGATATTGACATCACCAAGCCATCCAAAACTAAAATTTAATAATTACCAGTAATGAGAGTAAATTAATGGTTCTAATGTTAAGAAAGAAAGTACAACGACTTCCTTCTGTTTCCTATTCCCAGGAACTCTACTAAACTATATGTTCTGTATAAAAATTGGCTACGACAGACAGACGCCAATTGCAAACAACATCTGTTTTAAGGCAGTGATAGATCCAAGAAAGAAAAAAATGAATGGCGGAGGGGAAAAATATAAAATGACAGAGATTGGGGGTCGGTCAGGAAGAAGGATAAAAGAAGGGGAGAGAGGGAAAGAGAGGATATGGGAGAATGAAGAGTCAGTCAGTCAGACAGACAGACAGAGAGAGAGAAGAAAATAGAAGAGAAGAGAAGAATAGATTATAAAAGAGGAAAAAAAGAGAAAGAGAGAGACGGACACAAACACACACACACACACAGAATAAAGGAGAGAGGATTGAGGGAAAAGGAGATAGGAGAGAGCGAGAACGAGAGCGAGAAAGAGAGAGGAAGAGAGGGAGAGAGGGGAGGGAGGGAGAGAGGGAGGGAGGGAGGGAGGGAGAGAAAGAGAGAGAAAGAAAGAGAAAGAGAGATAGAAAGAGAAAAAGAGAGAAAGAGAGAGAGGGAGAGAGAGAGAGAGAGAGAGAAAGCCCAATCACCATCATCAAGGCAAGGATGGGAGGATGCACCGCACAACGCAGGCGGAAGAAAAAACGGTAAAAAGAGGAGCCAGCGCCGTCTTTGTCGCTCACGATCCCCGCTGCCACTTCCGGCTGACGGAGTGGGGGGGAGGTTTGTTGCAAGCAACCCCGTCCCATCGACGTTCCGGTCGCGTACCCCGAAAGTACCCGCGACATTAACCCCTTTTATCGAGGCACTGGATCAAATACGTGCCTCCCCCCCCCCCTCCCTGTGCTAACATCAACTCACCTCCCACCCCTACCGTGCCCCCCCCCCCTCCCCGCAATCATGAACCCTCCTTTCCCCTCACCCCCATCATGCCACCCCCACCTCCCTCATTCGGCTATTCCTCCCTCACTTTCGGGGCGCGAGGCAATTCCTGCGTTTCGTGCCTCGATCGCTCGAACCGCCGCCGGGCCACTCACAGCGCCTCGGAAGGGCACCAGCTGCGGCGGGGCTGTACCTGGCAGCTGGAACCGCCGGGTTGTTTGCGACGTGACTGATGACGGCGTGTTCTGTGTGCTCTTTGCCGTCTCGGGTGATTGCTACGAGTGAGAAACGAGGTGAGCCAGGCCGCAGGGATTTGGCGTTTTCTAAATTTTTCACTCGCGCGTCTGTTACTTCTTATTTTCTCTTCTTTTTATTTCGCGTGATATAATGTAAATATGAAATCTACTTCGTGGCAATTTCGTTTCTTTCTTTCCCCTCCCTCCCTCTCAAATTAAAGCTCCTTCTTTTTCTCTCTTCCCTACTCCCCCCTCCCTCCTTCCCCTCTACCCCTCTCCCCCACCCTCCCTCCCTCCCTCCCTCCTCTCTCCCTCCTTCCCTCCTGCGATTTACCAAACCGCCGAATCATTCACCGTAAAAGCAAAATATCTCCACCGTAAAAGTTGAACACCTACCCAGAATTTCATCACCTCTGGCAATCCCCTCCCACCCATGCCTAAAAAAATAAATAATAGCAAGATAAAAAAAAATAATAATGAGGAAAAAAAAAAGATATCCACACAACACAGCATGACACATGACACATCGGCCATCCCATAAACAGTTCCGGATATTGCACCTCCGACACACAGCCTCCCTCTTCCGCGTTCGGGCCTCTCGGATCGCCGTCCGCTCCGTCATCTCGCGCGGGGGAAGCGCCGATTTTCGTCCGATGTCGTTGCGCTACAAAACCACACTCCATGGAGCCTATACAGTCTTTTTTGGGGCTATGACTATCTTTTTTTATCTTTTGTGCATTCTATTTTTTTCTTTCTTGCTTGGTGTTTTTAAGAAGAGCTTGCTAAGCCATGCCTACCATTTTATTTTCATTTTTGAATCTTGTTTTATTATTTGACAAAAGATATATTAGCCTTGTTTTATATGAAGTTTTATGTGCGCGTAGAGAGAGAGAGAGAGAGAGAGAGAGAGAGAGAGAGAGAGAGAGAGAGAGAGAGAGAGAGAGAGAGAGAGAGAGAGAGAGAGAGAGAGTTAGTTCTTGCACACCCGCTCTCCTCTCCAAAAAAGGAAGTCATTTTGTCCGCCATCATCGACTACTGAACCCAACAGCCCTATTTATATCGCGTGTGCTTTCGTCTCCGGGACTTTTCCCTTTTATTCCCTCCGTGTTCTTTATTCTCGTTCTTCATCTTCCTTGCGATGTACTTACGGCGGAAAAGGAAGAGAAAACAGGGAGGTGAATAGGTCATGCTTCACTGTCGACGTGATGGACAGGAGAGGGAGGGAGGGAGGGAGGGAGGGAGGGAGGGTGGGAGGGAGGGAGGGAGGGAAAGAGGGAGGAGGAGGGGGAGAGGGAGCGAAGGAAGGAGGGGAAAGGGAGGGGGAGCAGGGATGGGAGAGGAAGTGAGAAGGAGAGAGAGGGGGAGAGAGGAAGAGTGAGAAAGGGAGAGTGGAAGATTGAGAAAGGGGGAGAGGGGGAAGGGAATGAGGGAGGGAAGGAGAAGAAAGCAGATGAAAATTACAATGTGGAGAAGAGAGGCATCGGGAACACTTAAAGGCATCACGAGCCAATCACAATCAACTGCTGAATTTACTCGTACTAATTAGGTCTTTAATTTTTTCTTCCTCCGCTCTGAATAGGCTTAATAACCAATAATTTTAGTTGCAGTAAATCCATCAACTAAGCCAATTTTCCAACAGCCAAAAAGTTACAATTACCGAAGCGCAAACGACATTTAGACAATCAAAATGCACCCGAAGAGAATGAAGAGGTTTTGCTGAAAGACTTCCTGTCACCTGACAGCGGGGGGGGGGGGGCGTCTTGCAGGGTACTTCCATAGAAAACGATTTTCTGGTTGCTCTTTGGTAGGACGAACTGCTCGGAAATTGTTGATGGAACGACTCAACGGCCAGGTCGGACATGATAAGTCTTGTTCAACATCTCATAGAGTACTAGTGCGTGGAAGCCTATTGGATGAGACTCGTATTCTGAAAGGAAGGATGAAGGAGAAGAAAAAAGATAAAAACAGAGACATGGAGACTGAGTGTGAAGAGAAAATTGAAGCAACTGAGTTCCGAAGAGCGAACTCTGTTTCCTGAATCACTCATAATTTAATCCACCATTAAATAATATGGACCGGTTTTTTACCACTAAATACTCTATTTACCACGGTTATTCCGATGAAATATTACTCTGCCATAATAACATGCAAATATGGACGCAGATACCCTAAAAATTAATGCAGCCAAAATTGCCGGAAGCGATAAAAACCAAAGATCCAAATTAACATCCAGCCGGTTGAAATTAGCGTCGAACTCGAACATGAAGCACGAAGCTGAACTGGATTATATAATAATGCAATAACACATGGCAAAAGCTAAATAAGAATACATGGACATAAATAACGCAGTCGAATCCCTTGCCTCTAAATTGTTTTAAAATATTAAAACAGCCATTAGTAGCTCATGAATAATAATCCCGAGTCCTTTTGGTAAGAAGAGACGACAGACTGCCCGAGGAGAAAATAGCTGCGCCATCTCTCTGCCACTTCTGCCATGCTCTATCAAGGCCATCGGCTTGCGCTATCGAGACAGGGAGAGGCCACCGACCTGCATCATCATATCGCTAACGTCTCTCGCACAGTCAACATAACCCGATAAGCAAGACATATGAGGCCTAGATGGAAGTGGAACCCGGCAATCTAGAGCAATTTTACTCGGCGCGAGAAGAAGCTAGACCTGTGGCTAATGCTCTTTGTGGCTCAAATTATTCCCATCTGATACCGTAATTGCATCTGTCAAACGTTATAGTCTCTTTTTCTTTCTCTATTTTTTGTCAGTAATGGATGATGATTGGAGGTGAAGTAATGCCGTGTTTTTCCCTCTGAAGTTCACGACCTTGGGCGAGGGAGGGAGGAAAGAGGGGGAGGGTAAATACATGACCTACTAGGAGCAAGAAGGGAAAAAACGAGACTAAACGGTGGTAAACGCTCGCGCCGCCTCGATACCATCTGATCAGACTCGATCAAACCGCAACGCCTTTTTGTAGCCGCTCGCACGCCACTTCCCGAAGGAATCGGGATACTGAGCGCAGAACATGACCTCCACTTTCCTCCCGTCAC